>JAWWMW010085184.1:0-12359 GCA_035048345.1 Echeveria elegans
TATTCAAGCCATTTGGGAAGAGTGAAGCTTTTGTGAGCCAGATTTCTATGGTAGGAGAGTGTGATTCCTAGCATTCCAGTAATGATTCCGAGTGCTATAGCAACCCAAAATGCAGGCCACGTGAATTGAAACGGCGCTAGGAAGCACATCATGTGCAAAGTGACCATCACCGTCAGCCTTTGCACGTCCCTGCGATGCCATTTTCTGAACCAGAATGGCCTTGGCTTTGCTATCAGTTCCACGCTAGAAAATTTCTCTTGCATGGCTAGGAGGAGGGAGAGATCTAGAGAGAGAAATAGAAAAAGAGAGAGAAAGCGTTGGAGTTTGACTTGTGTGACACTCGGTTGGAGCGCTTGCCTATATATAGAGTTTATGGTTTTACAGAAATGAATTGGGAAAGTAGAAATCACACTTTAATTCCTGAACTAATCCCATGCTTTATGGTTAGATAGCCAAACTCTTGGCATTGAAGGCTTCATGTGTTTCGGAAAATTAGCTTGCCAAACTCTGAGCAGTAATTAACATGTTTTTAGAAATCATGCATTTGATCTTCTTCTTTAAAAAAAACTGGGCAGACCAGCGAGTTTATTAATAAGAGATCCGGAAAGCTCGGATTATGACTAGTACAAAAGAGATCGAGACTGACTCTCAAACATCAGCCGGGAGTCATAAGGCTTCCCAGCTTTATAACGTCGAACATGTTATAAATCCAGCTCAATCGTGATTCATGGGGACTAGTAAGAGACATGGGGAATACACATGCATTTGATCTATCACCCGAGTCATCCTAAATATCTGGTTTGATGCTTGATTCATCGACTTAAACGATGAACAAGCAAAACATGCAACTCCAAGAACCTAGATGTATGCATGCACTACAACAATCTGACAATTTTGCATCCACATATTTGTACCCAACACAAAATGGACGCAACTATAGCGTCCAGATGGACGCTAATGAAAAGTGGACGCTACAGCGGTAAAATTAGCGTCCAGTTGGCTCCCACGTGGACACTAATTTTCGTGCAAAAAAATTGGCAAAAAAATTAGCAACCACGTCGATGCTAATATTATTTTTAAATATTTTTAAAAAACCAAATTTATTTTTTAAATTTTTTAAAAACAAGTATTAATTTAGCAACCACATGGTCGCCAACATTATTTGTGTAAATATTTTAAAAAATCATAATTATTTTTAAATATTTTTGAAAAATCAAATTTATTTTTAAATTTATTTTTAAAAAATCAGAATTATTTTTAAATTTATTTTTAAAAAATTAGAATTAATTTAGCGACCACGTGGTCACTAAATTTATATTTTTTTTATTAAACCCTAAATCCTAAGCCCTAAGCCCTGGTGATGATTAAGCGACCACATGAATTTTTATAATTTGAAAATTAAATAAATACTTAGCGACCAAGTGAACGCTAATTGTTTATTTAATTTTCTGACTTCTTGCTCGTGTTTGACCCTCTTCATGTCTGAATCAGTCTTTGAGTCCAACATATGAATTGTAGCATTTTGAGTTAACTTTCCAACAGATTATGGTTCGTATCCATCAGATCAATGACTCATCTTCTAGAAGCTTTCAAAACACAAAAGGTCAAGAAACACATAATGTTTAGAAAACTTATGTGTTTCCCAAACATTGTGTGTTTTTTGACCTTTTCGTGCTTCGGAAGCTTCTAGAAGATGAGTCATTTATCCGATGGAGATAAAAAATAATTTGTTCCGAAGTACGAAAGGTCAAGCAACACACAATGTTTGGGAAACATAATGCATTATGATTCACTAAACTACTACTTTGTTGACCTTTCTGAAGCATCAATCATATACAAGGAAATCAAAACCACTTATCTCGTATATCATGACGAAATTAATTTTCTTATATGATTGATGCTTCGGAAAGGTCAACAAAGTGGCAGTTAGTGTATCGTAATACACATAATGTTTCCCAAACATTGTGTGTTTCTTGAGCTTTCATGCTTTGGAAGCTCCTAGAAGATGATTCATTGATCCGATTGATATGAAACATAATCTGTTGGAAAGCTGACTCAAAGTGTTACAATTCATATGTTGGCATCAAAGATTGATTCAGACATTAAGAGGGTCAAACACGAGCAAGAAGTCAGAAAATTAAATAAAACATTAGCGTCCACGTGGTCGCTAAGTATTTAATTAATTTTAAATTATTAAATTAGCGTTCACGTGGTCTCTGCACCACTAGGGCTTATGGTTCAATAAAAATATATAAATGTAGTGATCACATGGTCGCTACTTTACGACTTTAATAAATGAGCGATTATGTGGTCGCTGTTTTTTGACTTTAGCGCGGCAAAATAATCAATTAGTGACCACATGGTCGCTATTTTTTGACTTTAGAGTGGTGAAATAATCAATTAACAACCACGTGGTCGTTACTTTTGACTTTAGGGCGGTGAAATAATCAATTAGCGACCACGTGGACGCTTAATTCGATATAAAACCCAAACTTAACTATTTTTCTCAGAAACGCATTCGCTTCCCTAAAATCAAACCGTCGTCCGCCACATGCCTAGCCCACTGTCCGCCGCAGCCTCACCGTCTGCTGTCATCGCTGCCCACCCCGTCGCGACTTCAATGGTCAATAATCTCTTTTAATTCCATCCATTCTCAGTTTATTTCTAGAATTTTGGTGTTAGATTAGGGTATAATGATGAAATTGTGTTGAAGGTGTTGAGTATTGAGATTTTGAAGGTATTGTGATTAATATTGAGATTTTGAATGTGTAAATATTGGTGAGATTGTTGAATTTGTGAATTTGTGAAATTATTGAATTAGTGAAATTGTTGAATTTGAAATTGATATTGTTGAATTGATCGTATGTATGTATGTACGTATAATATTGAATTTTATGGAATAGTATGTATATGTTGATGTTGTGAAATTGTTGAATTTGTAAAATGGTTGAATTTGTTGAATTAATTTTTGATAGTGTTGATATTGATACCTGAAATGTTGGAATTGTTTAAGATTATGACCGTCGGACACGCCCCCACGTACTCTAGGAGACGCTCTCGAGTCTGGCAAGGATCTGCCCCACGAACCGCATGGTGAGTCCAAGGCACCACATACCCGGAGCTCGGAGAGAACTGAGTCGGACTCGATCGATTTCGACGCTCTTGCGGATCCCAAGTTATCTCCATCGGCGGTTAGAGTTGTTGCTCGAGCAGCTCATCCGTCAGGAACCCTCGATCCCAACGCTGTTTGGGATCTGAGCTTGATTGGCGGGAGGTTAGTGTTTCTTTATTTTTGAATATTTATTTTCAAACTGTTTCATAGAGTAATTCGATTGTTTGTTTAATTTGTAGGTTGGAGCTCAGCCACAAAGTGACGCACTGGGCTACTCACATAATCAGCTCCCACCCAGATGCGGACGCCCCAAGATTCCAGGATGCTAGTAGAGCGTCTCGAGACCGTTGGTTGGCATCATGGAGGGTATGCCTTTTCTTTTTATATTTTTAAGTACATATTTTTTAATATATTTACTCTAATTATTTTTATTATTTCAGATGCACTTCCGCTGGGATGACTCAGCGAAAGGTATGAGCGCAGCGAATGTCCAGAAGATTTAGGAGAAGCAGGCAGCGAAGCGCTACAACGACGCTGTCCACAAGGCTCGAGTGGCGGCGAAGAAGCCGAGATGCATAGATGATCCAAGTTGGGACCGGAAGATGCCGCAATGGAAGGCGCCTGAGTACCAGACATTGCGGGAGCGGCAGAAGGTAAATCGAAATGCTCGACTGTCGCTGCACACCGCGGGGTCAATAAGAATGCTCGAGCACCGGCGTTGCATGGTATGTAGTAATTTAATATAAGCTCTAAATTTATTTAATTATTTAACGTTTTATTTTATTTGTAGGAGGACGAGTTCGGGAGGCTAGTCACGCCTCAGAAGTTGATGGTCCACACTCACGCACGCGCGCCAGAGCGTACTCAGTTAGTGGATAAGCGTTCGCAGGAGATAGCGGTCAGTTGCGTAACTTTAAATAGCTTCCATTCCATTATTTTTTAGTTATTATTCATTATATTAATAAATATTTAACATGTATTAGGACCAGACTCGGAAGATCCTCACCCAGAGGAGCAGCCAGTCTGAGACGTCGCTGTCATTTCAGGATTTCTGCGACGCGTACTTTGAGGCGGTCGGTGGGGTAGGTCCAGGCGGTGCAATTTTCAGAGTTCGAGGAGCAGCGCCCGACTTCTTCAGTCAATAGATTTTGACCTCTCGCCGCGAGATCGCTCGCCCGATTTGGCTGGAGTAGGAGAATATGCAGCTGACGCAAAAGATGGAGCATCTTCAGAGTACGGTGGACAAGATGTTAGAGTTCCGACAGAGGATGGAGGTTTACATGGCCCAGATGACGGCCAATCAATCAGCTCCTTCTTCTTCTAGCCACCCTGCGCCGCCTCTAAAGCCGCCGTAGGAATATTAGATTTTAAGATTTTAATGTAAACGATATTTTTGTAAATTATATTTTTTTTTCTAATTTTAATACAATTAAATATGTAAATATCAATTTTCAACAATTTATATTTACATTTTTATAATATATTTTGATTTATTTTAAAATTAAAAATATAAATAATAGCATCCACGTGGACGCTGATTTATTTTAAAATTTTAAATACCATCTTCTGTTCAATCTTGATGTTTCTGCTAACTGAACTCTATCTATTTTTCAGCTGTGCCCATCGATTATTATTCTGATTCATCTCTTACGCTGTTAGTTGCAAAGTGAAAGATATGATAAGCACACCAGCAACCCCCAAAGCCTAAATTGGATCCAATGCTCACCGGTCACGACTCAAGCTTTTGGAAAAAACTATCCATGTAAATTTTATTAATACTCTATCATATATTCATAACAGAGCTTACAATCATGAATGAAGATTCACATGGAGAAAGGCTACGCAGTTATTAGGGGTTTCTACTGTTTTCATTTTTGGTGGTTCATGTGCATGGAGTTAGGGCTCTTCCCTGTCTAATTTTATCTTGGTGAATACTTGGGAAGATAGTGATATTTCACGTATTTGAAGTCTTATTCTTAAATTAATAGGAAGAATATGTTTCATTAATGGGCTTACCGGCTTAGTCTAGATTCTCATGATTTAACCTCTACACGTACTGGCCTTTCCCATCAGGAATGAGCCTGGTTGCAATATAATTGGTATTAATATCGGACCAAGTTGTCATTCAGGCTTAATTGTAGAACACATATAATGAAAGCCACTGTTATGCAACACTAGACACTTGCTAAGCCGTGCCACCCTCTTCATTTGCACCCATGTAGGAACCTTGACATCAGTTGCCAAACCAACAGCTTCTAGCAACCTGATAACTGTTGGAGAAAATCGAGTATATTTTTCCACTACGATGACACAACTAGTGAAATGAACCAGTTCAAAACAAATGAACTGGACACGACACTAACAAATTACCCGACAATTAATATTGAATACTATACTAAAACAGAAAATAAAGAACGGACTAATAAAATAAATAAATAAATAAAGAACACACCTGAAACTTTGACAACGAAGTTCAGCCAAAATAGCTTAATTTCCGAGCACCGCCTAAACAACCCGCTTTTACTAATATGGGAGAAGGGTTACAAATGTTTGGGATGAATAAAACAATGAGGATGAGAGGTTATTTATATGACTCAAACTCTCACCTAACACTAAAACCCACCAATGTGAGATAAAAACTAAGCTACAATTAACAAATCTCCACCTAGCTTAATTTTCATATCCAACCAAATACCAATAAAGAGTCCGCGGTGCTTCCAATTTGCGCCTCCAGGCGCCAAACTTCAGATGTGCAAGACATTAACCAAGTCTAAACAGTGTTCGAACTTGGCCCTTGTAACTACCTTGGTCAGCATATCTACAGAATTCTCTGCAGTTTCTGGAGAAGTATCTCCTCTTTTTCGAGAATCTCTCGTACAAAATAATATTGAACGTCTATGTGCATTGTCCGTGCATGAAAGACTTGATTCTTTGCTAAATGAAAAACACTCTGACCATCAGAATAAACCTCAATTTGTTTCTGACCAACTCCCAATTCTTTAAGCAATCCATAAAGCCAAATTGCTTCCTTCACAGCCTCTGTAATTGCCATATACTCTGCCTCTGTTGTAGACAAAGAAACCGTTGAGTGCAAGTTAGACTTCCAACTCACTGGCGCCTTTGCTAAAGTGAACAAATAGCCAGTTGTAGAACGTCGATTATCCAAATCACCTGCATAATCAAAATCACAATATCCAACTATGCATTGACCAAGTGATTCATCTTGCTCGAACATCAACCGAACATATACGATATTTTGGAGGTACCGTAGAATCCATTTCACAGCTTGCCAATGACCCCTGTCCGGATCATGCATGTACCTGCTAACAACACTAACAACCTGTGAAATATCTGGTCTCGTTCAAATCATTGCATACATCAAGCTTCCAACTGCATTTGCATTTGGGACTTTCGCCATGTATTCTCGCTCTTCATCAGTCGTCGGAGATAAACGGCTACTCAGTTTCAAATGAGGAGCAAGTGGAGTACTTACAGGTTTGGTATCTTCATGCATACCAAAACGTTGTAGTATCTTCTGCAAGTACTGCTTCTGTGACAATCAATGTTTGCCCATTTCTCTGTCTCTTCTTATCTCCATGTTGAGAATCTTTTTGGCTTCTCCCAAATCCTTCATCTCAAACTCCTTACTCAATTGAGTCTTCAACTTATCAATCTCAACTTGACTCTTTGCTGCAATCAGCATATCATCAACATATAAGAGTAAGTAGATGTAGGAACCATCTTGAAGTCTGCGCAAATACACACAATGATCGTATTTGCTTCTCTTGTACTTCTGACCCTTCATGAACTTATCAAACCGTTTGTACCACTGCCTCGGAGATTGTTTCAGTCCGTACAATGATTTGCTAAGTTTACAAACCCAATCTTCTTTATCAGCAACCTTGTATCCTTCTGGCTGAGTCATATAGATTTCCTCTTCCAAATCACCGTGTAGAAACGCGGTCTTTACATCAAGTTGAGGTAGCTCCAAATTCAACTGTGCTACCAAGGCCAACAAGATTCTAATGGAGGAATGTTTAACAACTGGAAAAAATACCTCATTATAATCAATTTTCTCCTTCTGAGCAAAGCCTTTAGCCACCAATCTTGCCCTGTAGCGAACATCTTCTTTGTTAGGAAATCCTTATTTCTTTGCAAATACCCATTTGCATCCAATTGCCCTCTTACCTTTCGCTAATTGTGCCAACTCCCACGTTTTGTTTTTCTTCAAAGATTGCATCTCCTCTTCCATTGCACCTGCCCAATCCCCACTCTCTGTACTTAGAATGGCTTCTGGATAGTGGATGGACCGCCATCAAACACTGGAAGTGCATAGGCAAACATATCCTTGAAACGAGCAGGCTTTTGAATATATCATCTCTGTTTTCTAACTACAATTGGCGCCGATTGCTGTTGAGGTTCTTGGGTAGGAACCTCTTCAATATCTGACTCTTCTTCCGTTGTAGGAGAGTCACTAGTGGTGCTTCGTACTGGGATCACCACCGATTGCTCAAACTCCAGCTGCTTCGGAGCACACTCCACCTACTGTGTAGTACTATCAGCTCCTTCAGGAATTACCTTCTGTAACATGGCAGATTCATCAAAAGTAATATCCCTGCTGATAATCATTTTCTTTACCTCCAGACACCACAATCGGTATCCCTTCACTCCAGGACTAAAGCCCATGAAAAGAGCTTTCTTTGCTCGTGGATCCAAATTTTATTCAATTACATGGTAATATGCAATAGAACCAAAAACACGCAAAGATTCATAATCAGTTGCAGGTTTTCCAGACCATGCCTCCAACGGAATTTTGCCATCTATAGCAGATGATGGCAAACGATTAACGAGATGTTGAGCGTATGTCACATCCTCAGCCAAAAACTTCCTGTCTAACCCAGCATTAGACAACATACAACGTACTTTCTCCACAAGTATCCTATTCATACGCTCTGACACACCATTCTGCTGCAGTGTTTTTATAACCGTGAAGTGTCGAATTATGCCACATTCTTGGCATACCTTCAGGAATGGGTCACTCTTATATTCTCCTCCATTGTCTGTTCGGAGAACCTTGATCTTCCTTCCCGTCTGGTTTTCAACATGAGCTTTCCACTTAAGAAAAATTCCAAACACCTCATCTTTGTTCTTCATGGTAAACACCCAAATTCTTCTGGAAAAATCATCAACAAAAGTGATAAAATAATGTGCACCTCCGAGTGACGGAGTCTTGGCAGGTCCCCACACATCTGAATGTACATAATCCAGAATACCCTTGGTATTATGAATTGCAGTACCAAACTTCACTCTTCGTTGTTTTCCCAGAACACAATGCTCATAAAATTTAAGTTTGCAAGTCTTCGTACCTTTCAACAATCCCTGCTTGGCAAGTATTTGCAAGGATTTTTCTCCAACATGTCCCAATCTCATGTGCCACAACGTCGTTGCCTCATCATCCTTCTTAGTGCTAGAAGTTACTGTTGCTATTGTCCCCACTATTGTACTACCTTGGTAGTAATACAAATTGCTCTTCCTCACACCTTTCAACATCACTAGTGCTCTTGAAGTTGCTTTAAGAACTCCATCTTGCATTGTTACAACTAGGCCTTTAGATTCTAAGGCCCCTAATGAGATGAGATTCTTCTTCAACTTTGGCACATACCGCACATCCCGCAAAATTCTTGTGGATCCATCATGATTGCGAAGCTTGATTAAACCTATTCTGACCGTCTTACATGAATTGTCATTACCCATGTAAACTACCCCACCATCAAGTTCTTGAAATTCAAAGAACCAATCCTGAACGAGACACATATGATAGGTACAACCCGAATCCAATATCCACTCATCTGGATGCGTTGACGCTGAAGGCGAGACAGTCAAAGAGATATCTGATTCTGCAACACTTTTGCATTCTGCAATATTTGCGTCTTGCGGAGCCTTCCCTTTCTTTTTTTGGACAGTCTTTCTTCCAGTGCCCTTTCTCACGATAGAAAGCACACTCATCTTTTGCAACGGCTCGGCTTTTAGATTTAGACCTTTCTCTTCTCCCCTTTGTCTGACTCTGCTGACGACCTCTTGCCACAAATGCTTCTTCTGATGTCGTTGATTTGATTTTCATCTTATTCTGCTTTCTTAATTCATGACAATATAAAGCAGAACAAACATCATCCAACGACACATTCTCCTTCCCATGAAGCAGCGTAGTCTCCAATGTTCAAATTCATCGGGAAGAGATGATAACAACATCAAAGCCAGATCCTCATCCTCAAATTTCACATCTAAATTCAACAGGTCTGCTACCAACTGATTGAACATAGTGACGTGTTCATTCATAGTCGTACATGGTTGGTAATAAAATATGAACAACCTTTTCTTCATCAGGAGCTTGTTCTGACCACTTTTTTTCAGAAACTTGTCCTCCAACGCCTTCCAAAGCTTATGAGCAGAAGTCTCATTTTTGAAAGCATACTTCTGATCTCTGGACAGACACAATCGAATAGTTCCGTACGCCAACCGGTTGATGATACTCCAATCTTTATCCTCTACTTCTGCTGGTTTCTCTCTTTCAATGGCAATATCAAGCCCCTGCTGGAAAAGAGAGTCCAAGACCGCTCCTTGCCACATGCCAAAATGGCTTGTGCCGTCAAATATTTCAACTGCTAATTTCAAACTGGACACCGGGAACCTTGACCATGACAACGAAGAGCCCGACACCCCGGATAGAATATTCGAAACAACACCCTTTGATTCTTGATCTTTATTTGCCATGAGAGACTCAATATATAGTATTCAATATTACAACAAATTTCAGGCTTGTCTAGTGAATTTCACTGATTCGATAATTTCCAGGATAAACTACAATAATTTCCTAGATAGAATTATCATTCCAAATAAATTTCCAGGAAAGGCTGGAGGGGTCACAAACGGTCCCACTTAAAATCCAGTCTCCTAAGACAAAATTTATTTGCACATTATACCCATACTAGACAACCAGAATAATTCTTTTCTGATATGGAAGATCAGACACAGCTGCAACCATAGAGCATATTAAGAATATCCTTAACCCGGCTCTGATATCACTTATTGGGAAAATAATATTGAATACTATACTAATGCAGAAAAAAAGAGCGGACTAAAAACAAATAGAAACACACCTGAAACTTTGATAACGGAGTTCAGCTAAAATAGTATAATTTCCGAGCACCGCTCTAGCAGGCCGCTTCATTTATATGGGAGAAGAGTATACAAATTTGGAATGAATAAAGAAGAAGAAGGGGAGGTTATTCATATAACTCATCCACCCCTTTACAAACAAACCCACGGATGTGGGATTTAATTTAAGCTACAGTAACAATATTTGTAGACTTTTGTGATTAATAAACTAAAGCTATTGTAATAGTACTGTTTTAAAAAGATTAAACGTTGAGTTTAGTTTGTGTTGTATCACTCTTTTGACTAGTTTCTCACGCCATTTGACTTATTTTATATACAATGTATTGTACTTTCATTTTTTCTTAAAAATAATAATTTATATTATGATTTTTTATAAAGAAAAAACTTATTGAATGAATTTGTTTCACACTTCAACATTACTGTGTATTGATGCACAAAGCAATTTAGTAATTATTAACTAACCCTAAATCTGGGACAGACTCACGATTCAAGTTATACATCGACATGGGGAGTTGGGAATAGAGATGGGGCTAACATTCATGTTTATCCTTGAGAACCAAAGTTCAATACCCACTATATTCTTTAAAAAAACATTTTCCCCCAAATTTAGTAGGCTGTGGCCCAACCCAAAAAGGGGCTGGATACACCCCTGCCAAAATTCATTTCAAATACTGCTTTCTCCACCTCATATTATTTTTCTCTTATGAATTATAAAAAATATATTATTATTCATCTCATTTGAGAATTGACATGATTTTAAGGAAATTGTATTATGTGATGCTAGCGGTCCACTCGTCGTCTCGACGAGAATGCAGTTGAAAAGACGCTTGTTGTCTTGCTTTATAAATCTCTTTTGAATCTAGGTGTCTTCGATTTCGATATCTTCAATTTTGATGTTCAGATCTAATTACGACATTAACCCGACGGTAATTTCTTGAAAAAACCCTTCTCAGTTCTCGCATCACTTTCAAAATCTCTTAGAAATTTGTTTTTTTACGTGTCTTCATTCGATTCATCTCAAACTTTTTAACGTTTCCCATTCCACTTTTAAATTTTTAATTTTTAATGGCTAGGTTGGGGCCATGTTTAAATAAAAAACTAAAGGTAAGGGTAATATCTACAATTCATATTTGATGATGCGCCATTCGGTCACCCCTATTTTATTATATATATACTAGCGTGCCGTCCGTCGTCCCGACATGGATGCGACGGGAATAGACAAACCAATTTTAGAAACCATAAAAAGTGGCGTATGCCTCTTTAAGCAACGCCTGCACGATAAGGCAAAATAATTCTTTGCTATGCAAGGCTGCGTGAGAAAGCTGGATGTATGGACATGATTTTGTATAAAATAAAATTTTAAGTTTGTGAAGTAGTTTAAGCGATGTGGGATAAAAGTGTTTTAGGTCTGAGCCTTTTGGGCCTGTGGCGGATTTTAGCATTGAATTTTATAGTTTTAACGACGAAAAAAGTCGTCGGTATATGTGTGGTTCAGGACATCCTATTCTATTATATAATAGATATATATAGATAAAAATTGAAAGAAAATGAATAAAATAAATATAAATTAGAGAGAATGTAAGTATAAAATAATATTTCATTTCAAAAAATATAAAGAACATGTTATGTTAAAAGGTACTACCTATGTCCCTTATTAATCTTTACGCTTCTAAGGATTGCACAAGATTTAAGAAGAGTAGGCTAGGTGGCTGATTGGTACAACTTGGTTAGAAAAGTATAAAAGATAGTAAAGTAAATCAATGTTGTGAAAACCGAACCGATGACCGACTCGACAAGGTCATGGGGTCACGGGTTCATGGGTTCAACCGGGTCAAACCGGGGGTCGATGCATGTGTCGACTCGAAATTTTAAATATTTTAAATAATTTTTGTATTTAAACAATATAATATATTTTTGTATACACC
Source organism: Echeveria elegans (assembly GCA_035048345.1). NCBI lineage: Eukaryota > Viridiplantae > Streptophyta > Magnoliopsida > Saxifragales > Crassulaceae > Echeveria > Echeveria elegans. Next base: position 12,214 of record JAWWMW010085184.1, read on the forward strand.
TATATTTAACACAAATAATATAAATTATATGTCAATTATTTATTAAAAATAACACCGTAGAGTAAATTTTTAATTTTTAATATCTTGTTACAAAATCAAACATAACATTTTAAGTTTTTGGACAATAACAAAATAACAAATGTCAT
>JAWWMW010085194.1:0-12359 GCA_035048345.1 Echeveria elegans
CTCACCAAACCCAAAAACCTCTCCTCCACCCCCAAAACCTTCGCCAACGTCTTCATCGCCATCGTCGGCGCCGGCGTCCTTGGCCTCCCGTACACTTTCAAAAGAACCGGATACGCACTCGGTCTCATCACCCTCTTCTCCATCGCCTTCCTTACCTACCATTGTATGATGCTTTTAGTCCATACGCGTCGAAAGCTTGAATCTTTAAACGGATTTTCCAGAATCACTTCCTTCGGCGATCTCGGCTTCGTCGTTTGCGGCTCCGTCGGTCGAGCCTCCGTCGATGTGATGATTATTTTATCGCAAGCGGGTTTTTGTGTGAGTTATTTGATCTTTATTGCGCAGACGTTTGTGAATGTTTTGAATGGACCTGGTGATGAAATTCTAGGGTTTGGTATGAAAGGGGTTTATATTTGGGGATGTTTTCCTTTTCAATTAGGGCTTAATTCGATTCCTAGTTTAACGCATTTAGCGCCTTTGAGTATATTTGCGGATGTTGTTGATCTTGGCGCGATGGGTGTTGTGATGGTTGAGGATGTGAGTTTGTTTTTGAGGAGGCTTCCTAATTTGCAAGCGTTCAGAGGGTTATCCGTGTTCTTTTATGGTGTTGGGGTTGCGGTTTACGCGTTTGAAGGGATTGGAATGGTGTTGCCGTTGGAGTTTGAGACTAGGGAGAAGGAGAAGTTTGGGAAGATTATGGGGTTTTCTATGTTGTTCATTTCGTTGATGTATGGTTCGTTTGGTTTATTAGGGTATATGGCGTTTGGAGATGAAACGAGGGATATTATTACGACGAATTTGGGAGGTGGGATTGTTAGTTACTTGGTGCAGTTGGGGTTGTGTATTAATTTGTTTTTTACGTTTCCTTTGATGATGAATCCGGTGTACGAGGTTATGGAGAGGAGGTTTTGTGGTTCGAGTTATAGTTTGTGGATGAGGTGGGGGATGGTTTTAGTGGTGACGTTGGTAGCGCTTTTGGTGCCGAATTTCGCTGACTTCTTGTCGCTTGTCGGAAGTAGTGTGTGTATTATTTTGGGATTCGTGCTGCCTGCCTTGTTTCATATTTTGGTGTTTAGAGACGAAATGAGTAAGATGGGGATGCTTGTGGACGGAGCGATTGTTGTGTTGGGAATTGTTTTGGGGGTATCGGGGACTTATAGCTCGCTTATGGAGATATTTGCCCCAACCGCTTAGTTCCTTGACACGTACATCGTATTATAAATGAAGTCAGTTCACGGAAGTATTTGCAAGATCTACTGGTATGTTTAATCAGTGCGCTGGCTTTAAATCTTCCGCAAAGGGTTCACATTTCGCTGAACCTGTTTCGTTTCATATATATATATAAGCTGAATTCTTTTGTCCAAGGTGATGACTGGTGGACGTGATGAAGATAGTCCTTGTTAAATATAATAAGAAGCTGGGCATGATCGTGGTTGTTTTTTGCACTTCAGTTCTGATGGAATTCCGGTTTCATGCTCTTATGATTATAAGCACCTGCCCAAACTGTGGGGAGGGATCAATGAAGTAAATTTGATGCTGGATTTCATTTGTTCACCTAATGCGTAGTGTTCAAAAATCAAACTAGCTTATGCTTTAAGTATCTTTTTTACCCAATTTTTGTGAAATATTCCGTCTTATACAGTGTTAGTTGTTACATTCTTTTCTTCTGTAGTTCCATTTCATTTTACTTCCGTTTGGTTGTGGGAAAAAAATTTGAATTTTTTTTTTTTTAAGAAATATGATTTTTCCATGGAAAAGTTGTTAGAAAAATTTGATCTCATTTTGTCTATTTTTAAAAAAAAAAATTCTTTATAGTTAAACATACATTTTTTTTAAAAAAAAACTTTTTTCCTTCACTTTTTTCCCACAACGGAATGGGTCTTACTCGATCACTTTCTGCACTTCAGTTTTTCTAGTACTCATTTTAAGTTGTTAACATGTAACTGTATGTTTGAGTTCTAGAAACTTTAACAGGCCCTGGTTGTCGACTTGTCGGTTGTGCACTCAGCACTGTATAAAGAGTAATGCTTAGTGCACCGGGCATTCAGTGATGCACGGCACGTGGCAAAGGAATAATTACAGCGTGAAATCCAATTGAGTTGACATGAAACCCAAAATGAGTGGAACGCAGAGATATTTTAGTCAGAAATTGGACTAGCTGCAGGAGACGACGAATGAAATTTGATCAACTCCAATGAGCTGATCTGTTGAGGGGCAAGACCCAAAAAGAAGATGGCTGAAGTTGTCAGCCTATGAAATTCTGGGCATCAATTTAATTAAGCAAAACAACTGTTTAGTATACAGCCCTTGATTGCCACGTGCCGTACATTCAGATGGCCGTTGCACTAAGCATTACTCCGGTATAATGATGGAATCAGATTCAGAAATGTTTGATGAAAATTCTAGCTCGATGTTAACTCTATATATCTTATTCAAAAGCTCCAAATATATAATCACAATTCACAATGGTTAGAGAGATTTTGTACACCCTTTAAAGTCATAGGTTGTGTTCTTATGTGTTTCATTCTTTGCTCGATTGGTTTTTGATCTCTAGATACCGGAAAATATGGTTGCGAACTATTTATAATCATAGTTCGAATCCGATTATGTAAATCCCAAATCGTAAGTTTCTAACTAATTTCCGTGAAAAGTTTGGAGTATGAAAGAAAGTTTGAGGAAAAATGAATTTTTTATGTTTCGATTTACAAAAATTAAAAATAAGAATTATAAAGGATTTTATATGAATGTTTCAAGGGAAAAATGTAATTTTCTTTTCTTCAATTTTCCAGGCTCCAAACGGAATGTTATAACCCATCTGGTTCGTGAAAAGCATGGTGGACGAAAAAAAATAGAGAGAAATACTACCCTCATAATAAGTTTTCGTTCTCAACACACAAACAGTAACTAAATTTTTTGTTGCTAAAGTTAAATTGTTGGTTGCTAAATCCTCAACCCACCACACATCCACTAGCCCATCACACAACCCATTAGTCAGCTCAACATTCCGACGCAGCCCACCATTCAGCCAAAAATTAATAAATTATTTAACAATTTAAAATTAGAAATTAAAAAATAAAAAATAAATTTAAAATATTAAAATTGAAATTAAAATTAAAAATTTAGAATTAAAAATTTTATATTGGGAATTTTATGAGTAATTGAATGGAGAAATTATTTTTTTATTTAAAAAACCAAAACGGGAAACGTAGGGAAAAATTAGGAAAATCGAACGAAAATATATATATAAATGTATGTTCACGTCAAGATGTCCGTCGGGTCGACGGGTTCACCTCTAGTGAGATAGTATATTTGAGTTGGAAAATGAAAATTTAATTTGAAACCTTGCTTTAAATTTTCATATGGAAATTATTTCTCCATTGTTTTTTTATTTTCTTTGCCTTCAATTTTAGGAGATCCATACGGAGTACTAATTTTTATCTCAGAAAGAACTTTAATCATCTGTAATCTCCATCTAATGAACGTAATTAGCCTCAATAAATGACACTAATTATATAATTAACCATAAGCCTGAAAACATTAATTAGAGGGACCGGACGCGGAAAGAGCAAAATTGATTTATAATAGCGATCGACTAGAGAGAGAAAATCTCCGATCTCTCCGCTCCGCTCCACGTCCGATCGATCCATCGATACTCCCTCCATCACCATTTCATTAACAAAATTCCTCACAACATAACAAACCACAACACTCGCGATCGGAACGAACGAAAACAAACCAACCATGTCGTGCTCGTCTTCAACGGGATCGGAGGAAGAGGAGGAAGGCATCGATTCATATCGGAAAGGCGGATACCACGCTGTCAGAATCGGCGATCAGTTCGCTGGTGGCAGGTACATCGCTCAACGGAAGCTTGGTTGGGGACAATTCTCTACCGTCTGGCTCGCTTACGATACTCGTAACTCTGTAAGTAATTGTTATTTGTTGATTTCGAAAGTGTGCGTAGATTGGATGATAATTAAACTCTTTAACTGCGTAATTTCGTGGCGTGGAAATTGAAATTCTGGTGATTGATAGATATGAATGTTTGCTTGTTATTATACGAATTATGATTCATTTGTGTGGAAACGGAATGCTGCATTTAATTTGTGGCATTGATTCGAATTACATGTTAGGTTTGAGTTTGTGTGGGGTAGATTGACAAAGTATTGTCTATAGCTGCTTTTCTTTTTGCACTGGTGTCTTTTCTGATTTACATATCGTGTCTCTGAAGGTTGTGGCAACTTCTAGTAGTGGATTATGTCTTTAGGATCATGTCCCTTGATACGTCTCAAAGTATTTGTGTACAAATTGGTTTTTTTTAATAACTTAATTTGGTATGTTATCTTGCACTTCGGAAAACTAGCTCTTTGTCAGTTAGTGTAAACTTTATAGCCTTGATGGTTGTAGCCATATGGCCTTTACTCAATGTTGTTGCGATTGCAGAATTATGTTGCACTTAAGATTCAAAAAAGTGCCGCCCAATTCGCTCAAGCTGCACTCCATGAGATCGATATGCTCTGTGCTATTGCTAAAGGGGACCCGTCAAATGCCAAGTGTGTTTTGCATTTAATAGATCATTTTAAGCACACAGGTCCCAATGGACAGCATCTCTGCATGGTCCTTGAATTGCTTGGGGATAACTTGTTACGGCTTATCAGATACAATCGTTATCGAGGTCTTGAGCTCATTAAAGTGAGGGAAGTTTGTAAATGTATTTTGACAGGCTTGGACTACTTGCATAGGGAGCTTGGTATTATTCATACCGACTTAAAACCTGAGAATATATTATTGTTTGATACAATTGATCCAAGCAAAGATCCAATTAGATCTGGGGTATCTCCTATCCTCGAAAGGCCTGAGGGTGTTCCAAATGCCTCAGTCACCATGAATCTCATAGAAAAAAAGTTGAAAAGAAGGGCGAAACGAGCAGTGGCAAAGATATCCGGAAGAAAGGATTCGATTGGAGGGAATGCAAACCCCAAATCAGACAGAAGCCTTGATGGGATCAACGTGAAATGCAAAGTCGTGGATTTAGGAAGTGCATGTTACGCTGATAAGCAGTTCACTGACGACATTCAAACTAGGCAGTACAGGGCTCCGGAAGTTATTCTGAAGTCTGGATATACATCTGCAGCTGACATGTGGTCTTTTGCTTGCACTGCATTTGAGCTTGCTACGGGTGAGATGTTGTTTACTCCGAAAGAAGGCCATGACTATAGTGAGGATGAGGTAATTAAGCTTATTAAATCATTCACCTACTTCATTCACAATCTTTACTTCCTTAATACACAGTTCTAGCTGTCTATCTAACCATCCCATGGTTCAATCCAATTCGCGACAAAAGTGTAAGATATTCAATTATTTCAGTTGGTAGCTATCATTCTCTTAATTCTTAACATCTTTGCATCCGGCTCTATTCTAGCAGTAACTTATAACAATGAGTTATGGGCTATGACTACGATGGTGTAGCCCATTGTTTTAGAGTTATTTCAGGGTTTTCGTTTCCTTAAACATTCATGGAACTGGTAATGGCACTTCTATTGCAGGATCATCTTGCTTTGATGATGGAGCTCCTTGGGAAAATGCCTAAAAAGGTTAGCCATCAGAATCTATGGCCTTCTTCTCCCTATATTTTTAGGAGTATCTGTTAAAGTTGTTCAGGCAAGTATGTACTTTTCATTTGTCATGTATTAGGTACATTTCATAGCACAATAGTTGATCAATAGTATTAAAACCGCTCTTCTATGTCCAAGAAATATATGTGGTTCACTCAACAATTAACAACTTCTACATTTGGTTTAATACCTTTCAATCAGATAGCGGTAGGGGGTGCTCGCTCAAAGGAGTACTTCGATAGACATGGAGACTTGAAAAGAATACGACGACTTAAGTTTTGGCCAATGGACAGATTGCTGGTGGACAAGTATAAGTTCTCAGAATCTGATGCAAAGGGGCTTGCTGAGTTCTTGTGTCCGCTTTTCGATTTTGCGCCAGAAAAGCGACCCACAGCACTGCAGTGCCTGCAGCATCCATGGCTCTCTCTCAGCACAAAGCCGCAGACTGAGAACACAACTGAATCTAGCGTGAGACAGATTAGTTCTGGGGTTAGCAACCTCCAGATCAAAATGGGTAAGTGAAAAGGAAGTGGCGGTCCCTTCACTCCAGAGGTGTTTCTTGAATTTACTTTATATCTTATGCTCATTGTTTGGCCTCGTAACGTAACTAAATCCGGTTGGTTTACTTAATCGATATGGCAGAGCCTACTTACTGAGAGGCAGATAGTAAAAGTTCAAGCTTTCTCATATATTTTATCTGTAAACCCAAACTGTACTTTCCGACAGTAAATGAAAACTGTTATTGCAGACTGAGTTTTCAGCTTTATGATCCTCCAAGCAGTGAATCCTTTACCCTGTGAAACACAAAGTCAAGGGATTTAGTATGCAGGAAGTTCCCTTCTTACTTTGAAGTGCTTGTAGTTCCGTAACTGTGGTAGGTTTGTGATCAATCCCATGTCGGCGCAGGCATGTGTTTAATAGTTGTTTGTGTGGTGTTATCTAAGCGACAATCGACGACACAAGAGCTGTCATTTGATATATATATATAGAATAATTACATTCAAAAATATTCCACTCTACGTGGAGAGTTGACAAAAGCTTGTAACAAAACTGACTTCAGTGTAACATCCACGCCTTTGAATAAAAATGACAACAAATTTCCAACTGTATGCCAACCTGAACATTACAGAAACTAATATATAGTAAAATACCATACTTCATTACAACAATGCAAGCCGTAGTCGAAAAATGACATCACCAAGGCTACAGCGCTTAAGCCTAAACCATGGGTTTTTATTGACGTATATTAATTATATCATCTTCAAAAGCAGCAAGAAGCCGAATGTGGACAGCTATGACTGTACAACTTTGCTTTCTTTCTCACACCGAGGTGGTGACTCTTGATTTGTGCTGACAGACATCTCATTACTAGAACTTGGAACAATGGCGACGGAAATGTCTGTTGCTTGAAGGAAATTTGCTGTCTGCATACCCTGATCGTATACGACCTGATAGTGTTAACTCACCATATCCTTGGTCATTACTGCTACAGATACTTCTATCGAAATTTCCTTAACTTAGATCTACCTGTCTTTCTACCATATGGATCGGTTGTTTCCGAGATTTTCTCTTTTGAGTGACTAAGTCCTTTTCCACTCTCCAATTAGAACTGATCAACTTTGTCAGACACTGGGATCTTTCCTCATTCTCTATGGCGTCAGCCACTTCATGACTAGAACCTTCATTATCTAAGGTAGCCTTCCCATTTCGGAACTCGGGTTTACAGATCACAGGTGAAATCTTGGGTTTCTTATGTTTGCGGCTTTTAGAGTCTGAAGAAGGTGGTGAGTTTTTATAAATCACAGAGTTGGTGTGAATAACTCGATTCAACTTGTGTTCCGTTTCACCAGTCTTGCCATTTTCAACTTCATCCTGCTTCTTGTACAACGAATTCACGGTCACCTGTTTCTTTGACTTGTTCCTTCTTGTGTGTCGATCCCTGCCTGAGGTTTCTTCATAAAACGATGCCACCAGATTCAAAGCACTCTTTGCAGAAGCAATTGCTTTTGCTGCAACAGCAGCCTTCTCCTCAGCTGCAGCTCTAGCAGACTCTGCAACTTCAGCTGCAGCTAAAGCTGCTTTCTTAGATGACTCTGCAATTTCTTCCAACGAGGCACTACCACTGCCACTACCGTCACTTGAGCTCAATAGATTCTTAGCACGTGCATCAATTTCTGTAGGAGTTGTCGGTGTTGGAGGAGATGCTGACTGCTCACTACCATTCTGTTTCTTATACCCAGCCAAAAGCCTCTTCCTCGGAGGCGGACGGACATCCTCGTCCAAGTGATGGGAATCACATACATTACCCTCCATTAATCCACCAAAGTCTGCGTCTCAAATAACCAATCCAGCCAAACTTCCAGAACACCGCACTGCACATACACAGAAACACCAAATCACACAATCAATCAATCTTATCTTTGTCACACGATGTGTGACAGCTCACATTCGACCATATCACGCCTCAAACACCGAATCGCGCAACTTCTCCGAAACCAATCCAAACTCACAGATCCAATAAATTCTTTTAAAAAGTGTCAATAAACAGAAACCCTAAAATCCAAACGTTCACAGTGAAAACCCAGATTTGACCTAAAGGCTAAAACACAGATTTAGATCAACTTCACCAAAATCATTCAAAAAACAAGCAATCTAATCAACACTCAGCATCATCAAATACACATCACATCAATCCAACCAATCTGCAACAAAAAAAACACGAAAACAGATTCAATTCCAGTTCGACTCTCAAACCCAAACCAACTCAATTCCGACAACGTTGCCACAAGGAAAATTAATCAAGCGAGGAAGCTCAATTCAGGCGAATTGTGCAGAAAAAGGCGAGAACTTTGATTGCATGAATGATGGATGGAAAATGTGTACAAGAAAAAGCTGGTGAATTTGGAGATGTGGTGGGTGGATGGATGGAGTACCTTCGGATCGGGTAGTGGAGATGATCGTATAGGAGAAGGGAGGGAGGGAGAAGAGAGGGAGAGAGACACGGCGAATTGAAATTAGGGTTTGTGTCTAGGGCAACAAGAAGAAGAGAAGAGGAAATGAGAGGAGATGATACTCTCAACCCCTTTGGTTGCCAGTAAAAAGAAGAGGAAGAAAAATTTTGAAAGAAAATAAAATTATGTGTTTGATTGTAAGAAAAAAATGTAAAAAATAGTTAAATTAAAATTAAATGTTCCTTACAATTTTTTTATGAAAAAATCTTTTTCTTTTAAATTTTTTTTTCACTTTTTTCCGTAACCAAACGGAGCCTAAAAGATTGAAAAATGCTTACTATAAAAATATTATGGAATTTTCTCCTTTTTTGACCATTTTTATTTTCAATATGAAAATAAATATTAAGCACAATGAAATGAGATTAGGCTATGCCAAAACCCAACTGCAATCCGTTTAATATGATGCAATTTTGATAAATATTGTGCAATTTATTGTATAGTCGAACAGTAAATGACATAGTTATAATCATACTTTTTTAAAATTAGGTCGTTTTGGATTGACTACAATTTGATCATTTTAAGGCCGCTCTCGGGTCTGATCATCATCATCTGGGGCCTACATGCAACTTAGATCAAATCATGTACTTTATGAAGATAAAAAAAGGGGGGTGACTAATCGCACCCCCCACCCCCTTCCGCACCCCTCATCGGGCCCACCATAAATTACCAAATTATCCACACCCACCCCATACCCTGTTTACCCCATTTTATATATCATTAAATTTAGTCTATTAATATAAATGATTTAAATTGCAAAATTAAATAGATTTGAATTTTTGACAGTTTCACACACGGAACTAAATAATTAAAATTTGATAGTTTTATAAGAAAAAGCAATTTTACAAACTCAATATTTTTTTAAAAAAAAGTACAAACTACGCACCGGTATTATGCAGTACCGGTGCGTAGTTTTCATCTAGGCACCGGTATTATGCAATACCGGTGCATAGTTAGTGAAATTAGGCACCGGTATTTATGTATACCGGTGCCTAGTTGCAATTTTTTTTATTGAATGGCACCCGTTAGAGACTAAGTGGTATTTAAATTGCATTATACTCTAGGGAGAGCAGATTTCCCTTTTCCCTTTTTTCCGTCCCGTTTTCCCGAAAAAATTGGAAAAGAGAAAAGTTTTCGGAAATGGGAATTTCGCGTTTTCCCGTATTTATGTTTATTATATATTAAATTATTTATATTTTAAATTTTATTAAACAAATTAGTATTAAAAATTATGAATGTTATATATATTAGGGATGTTAATATTATTTGTTTTTTGCTAATGTCACAAAATGTCTTATTTAGTTCCGTGTGTTTGTCAGAAATTCAAATCCATTTAGTCACCCCCTTTAGAAATTAGAACAGATAGAGAAAATGGCTAAGTGTTGTATTTCTGGTTGACATTTGCGACCACTTAGTCTCTAACGGGTGCCATTTAATTAAAAAAATTGCAACTAGGCACCGGTATACATAAATATCGGTGCCTAATTTCACTCACTATGCACCGGTATTGCCTAAATACCGGTGCCTAATTTCTGAGAGTGCGTCCAGTGCGGTAACTAGTTCTAACATAAAATAATTATATGTTTTGAAGGGACTGATGGTCATGAGTGATTTTTTTTAATATAAATATTTTTATGGATGGTGAGGCGCAATTTCAAGGTTTAAGGGTGGTGGTTTAGGTATAACCTAAGTTGTAGGAATGGTTTGGAGTATTATTTCCAATATTTTATGTGATCACAATCTCGCCTCAGATCTAGTGATTCACTTTCCTAATTACTACGTACATTGCCCAATCTCCTAGTATTAAATTAATAATCGAACTTATATCTGGACGCATCAAACTGATAGGCCACACGTATTTCATAGTACATAAAAATTAAAAACTATCATCATTGATATTATTACTCGATCATCAAAAACGCTAGAAAAACCAACAATGGAAAAACATACTTCCAAACATAAGACTACACAAACCCTAGCTAACCGTAGGACTATTGTTCGGCAGTGTCCGGAGAATGTACATGCAAAAACCAAACTCAGCCCGCCCTTGCAACAGGGATGCGATTTATTTCATATGACTCTATTGTTAGGTAAACTCTTGCGATTCTACGATTCTACGTAAAACGAGGTAAAGTAAAACGAGCCAAGGTAAAAACTTAAATTTAACAACCTTGGTCCGGAGAATGAACACGCCAGAACCAAACTCGGACCATGCAACAGTTTTCTTGCCTTTGAGGAGCACGAACTTCTTTCTGCGAAATATACTCGTATAACCATCGTTGCACAGTCGCCTGATCGACATTATATTGAAGGGTATGTCCGGCACGTGCAACACATCGTGTAGAACCAGTTCAGCTCCTGCTTCGGTTTCGATGCGCACTTCTCCCTTGCCTATGACTCGAATAAATTCGCCACTGGCCGTCGTCACACAAAAATCACGAGTTAGTTCTGGATAGTAGGTTGTGAATAGAGACGTGTGAGGAGTGACATTATGAAATACCGGTGCATAGTTTCAACCAGTATGCACCGGTATTACAAATACCGGTGCGTAATTTGTAATTTTTTTTTGAAGGATTGAGTTTGTAAAATTGCTTTTAGGTATAAAACTCTCAAATTTATGTTTGATTATTTCGTGTGTGAAAGTGTAAAAAATAAAATCTAATTTATTTTGCAACTTAAATATTTTACATTAAAAAACAAAATTTTATTATACTGGTGCGTAAAGCTTAATACCGGTGCGTAATTTTAAATTTTTTTTTTGAACTTTTGCACCGATATTATTGAATACCGGTGCATAGTTCCAACAAGTATGCACCGGTAATGCGTAATACCGGTGCCTAAATGAAAAATACGCACCGGTATTCAGAAACAGATTTTATTTCATTAGATTTAACGTTTGAAATAGTAATAAAAACAGGAAAATGATTTTTAAATAATGAGAAAAAATATATCATTTTTACATAAAATTAGATTTTTATATCCAAATAAGGAAAATTTTAAATTTAAGTATTCAAAAAAGGCATATTAAAATTTAATTTTTTATCAATTGTTATATTTTGTTTATTATTATTAAGATTGAAAACAACTAAAACTAAGGATATAAAAACTAAACTAAACCTAAAAAAGTATAATTTTATGGTCATTTCAATTTTTAGAATAATTTAAAAATATTTCATTTAATATTTCAAATTTACTATACGTTTTTTAAAATATTAAAATTTTCCTTTTCTAATTTTAATATCAAAATCCTTTTTGAATAAATATTATTCTTTGTTTTCTATTTTTTAAAAATTATTTCCTTGATTTTCAAATTTCTAGAGTTATATCTAACATAAGTGGTTGTTTGGCAGATGTGTAAGTGATTAAATGAATTTAAAAAAAATAAGGGTGTTTCTGAAAGAAAAATAAAGATAATAGTGTGTAAATGTATTTACCCCTATTATTTAAAAATAGTGTGTAAATGTATCTTCATGTATGACGTGCAGTAAATGGTAGTATATCGCAAGTCAAAAGAAATTTATAAGAACTAGGGTGACCTAGTGTCAAACCCAAGGGAACAGTGGAATTTAGCCAAAACTACTAGACACTTAAACAATTCTAACAAGTTGAAAAAAAGGGGTTTTCAGAAAATGATGATTTCTCGGTTTGGTTGTAAATAATTTAAAAGAAAGATGACCGGGAAATGACTCCTCCTATCATACTCACGACTTCTATTTTGGGATTTACTAAAATAAGG
>JAWWMW010085205.1:0-12359 GCA_035048345.1 Echeveria elegans
TTGCAATAAGACTTTGACAAAAATGCCCCTCTCCACCCTCCTTATTTACACTACATGTCATCCATCACTATTCATCCATATTTGACTATGTTTGACCAACTGATCGTATTTGGCTGTATTTTTGTATTCGACCGTATTTAAAAAATTATAAAATTAGAATTGCAAATTTGAAATTTGAAAATTAAAAATTATAAATGGAGCGAAAAATGTTATAAAGCTTAATTAAATCGAATGAAGACACCGAAAAATTACTATTGGAACGACGGGAGTGCAACTAGTATTCAATATATGTTGAAGGTTGAAATGAAATCCATCTAGAGCAGAAACGATCTAAATTCATTTTTGTTCAACTTGTATGAAAAGCAGTTGTTTTAAAATATTTATTTTTACTATAATGCTGATCAAAAGTACTGATTTGTTGAATTTGTTAAATGCTGATTACTGCAGTACATATGAAAAAAAAAAAGACATCAGCTCCCGGAAGTAATTATTTTCTTATGATAGATACTTCAAGGGTATTTGTCTCTTTAAATTCATCAGATTATCGGCCAGATCTGGGTCGGTTGGGCAGCTTGGACCGCCATGTTTGGAGGACGATGACTGAAACTGACGGCGGAGGCGAGATCCTGTGTTTTTGGAGATTGAAATTGGTCAGATCTGGGAGTTGTATAAGAAGGCATGCGCATCACACGCCATACTTGTTCAGACCGAAATCATCTGAATCTAGATGGCGATTCATTAGATTTTGAGGCAGAATGCCGAATCATGATGAGAATTGTAAATAAAGATCAGACCTGAACCGAGATGAGGTTGTGATGTGTTGAATTTGGACGGTTGAGCATCGTATGGAGACGGTAATGTTGGCGCACCCTAATGCGCGCACGCGGTGGAGATTCGTAAGGTTGGTTTTGGTGGTGGTTCAGATCTGGGTTTGATTGTTTGCGTTGGATTCATAACTGGGTGTTTTGGTGCATCGCCTTGCATTTACTATGTGCAAAATGGTGTATGCAAGTATGTATCAGTATGCAAGTATGACACTCATCAAACAGCGTGCACTGCCTTGCATTTAGCTTCTTATTCTTCACTATCTGACGTATCAATCGCTCCTTTATCGCTTCTTTATCTGTAGGATCCTCAACGGGTATTTTGGCTGCCTCATCCTCATCCTCCGATCTCCGTCATTGCAGGGAAAGATAAACTTTTTAGAGAAGAGGGTTGGAGAGTTTTAGAAGATTTTAGTGATGTACAACGATCAATTGCGAGGTGATTGAGTTTGGAGCATTTGGAATGACAAGTTACTGCTCCAAGTTATTCCTCTAACTTGGAATCCGATCATAATTTCTCTTCTCATCTGCGTATCCACTATGTGGGGAGTAAGAAGTCTTTCATTTGAACATCTACCATGTTAGATTGTTCGTATACTTAATTATTATTTATTTATTTATTTCATTCGATTGTAATAAGTTGTATTTGTCATGGAAAGCGATTTAGAATCGATGATCGCTTTTCCATTAGTCTTAACCATTTATGAATCTTTTATTCCGAGCTATATACATTGTTGTATACATTGACTCTATTTTATAGAAAACTGTAATAAAAAAATTCATTAGATTATTAAAATAAACTTTTCCTGAATTATAGTAGTTTGAAATGAAGACAGAAAAAGAAACGATTAAGTAAATTAAAACAATATACAAATCCCAATAACGTTCAGAATATTAAAATTACGTTGCCCGAATTCAATTTGTCAGAACCCACCTCCAAACTCAGCTTATTTACGCTTTATGCCACTCTCACTTTTTTCTTCCATCTCAGAGACTCCTACTCTCCAATCTCTCCCTCCTACTACCCCCCGACGCCGTCCATCTCCTCCCTCTTCCGCCGCCGAAACTCTATTTTCGAGGGGAGCTGAGGGTTTTTGAGAAATGAATCGGAGTTATATTAGGGCAAAGGAGTCGGAGATGAGTGTGAAGCAACGGCAGCTTCTGGCTGCTAGTTTGAGAAATTCGATGTTGAAGGAGAAGGAGGATGACCTCGCTTTGTTCCTTGAGATGCGGAAGCGTGACAAGGAGCGGGATAGGGATAGTCTTCTTCATCATCTTAATCCCAACTCTGATAACTCTGATGCTCCTTTAGGTGTCCATCAGATTCATAATCTCTAATATTTCCGTTAGTTTTGATTTTTTTTTTCTGTTTTGTTGTGTTTCCGTAGGAAATAGAGATTCATATGTTCAAGTTTTTGATTCTATGCAGGGAGGACGTCTCCTATATTTAATTTGTATCGAAAAACTGGCGCTGATGATTTTCTCAATTCAGAAAATGACAAGAATGATTATGATTGGTGAGCTTCCATGATTTTATTTTTATACATTCTTCTTTTTTTGCTAATAGGAAACTATTCAGTGCTTTCCTTGAACGTATGTGTTTCTAAATAAGATAATTTTAAATGACTGGAGGGTATGAAAATGCGTGCTTTTTGCTGCTAATGGTGTACTTGTGAGTGAAGTGAGCTACGATTGGTAAATGGCCTGATCCACCGCCTGCAAACACATTGAGTCATAGTGAGATAATTACGAGCTGGATGAAAAAATTCCATCTTTTGTTCCTCGTTTTAGTGTATTGACATGTATTTTCTCAGGCTTCTAACTCCTCCGGGAACTCCACTCTTCCCTTCACTGGAGTCAGAAGGGCAAAAGACCTATATGAGTCAGATTCGAACTCCTAAAGGCTGCTCAACTTCAATTAAATCTCGGGTAATCACCCTGTTTGATCCTTGAATTTCATTCAACAGATTAATTCAGTCTTAAATACGGGAATTACATTGGTCTGACTGATGTAGATTGTGCCATGTAAATATTTATCTCTGTAAAGGTCGTCTAATATTGTCTTATTTACTCAAATTTTCTAGCTAGCTAATCCCCAGATTGAGATTCCGAAAAGAAACGGCTTAGTTTCTAAGCAACCAGCTTCTTGCCCGGTATCTTTAAGCACAGGAATGCACAAACCCTCATCATCAGGGGGTGCAGGATCAAGGCCTGCAACACCGACAGGGAAGCAAGCACTGACATCAACATCATCTAGATCTTCAACACCAACTTGTCGTCCTACATTGGCTGCAACATCTAGGAATTCCCGACCTTCAACACCTACCTCTCGGGCCACATTGTCATCAGATAAGCCAACAATGCTGGCAGCATCAAGATCAGCAGGGCCCACAAGGTCTACAACTCCTTTGTCAAGACACTTTGTCAGGTCGTCAACACCTACAGGACGAGCCTCTATACCCGCATCAAAACCAGTATCAAGGTCATCAACACCAACTCGTCGGCCATCTGCTTCTCCAAGTTCAAATAGTACACCTTGTCCTTTATCTCGGTCAACATCTTTCTTAACAAGGTCTGTAAACTCAGGAACCTCATTGACCAGGCCGTCAGGGACTACACCAACAAAGACTCCGTTTTCATCCTCGGTCAGGTCAGTTACTTCAGTGCCTAAAAGTTTGGCTCCGTCTCGTGCCCCTTCTCCAACCACAAGAAATAGACCTTGGAAACCGTCAGACATGCCCGGGTTTTCAATGGAAGCTCCGCCAAATCTAAGAACAACAGCGCCTGAAAGACCATTATCTGCGTCTAGAGGCAGACCTCTAGCTAGTGGTCGTTCATCATCAGTCAAGCCTGGTCCTGCTGGAAGGCCTAAAAGGCAGTCCTGCTCTCCATCTAGAGGACGACTTTCCAATGGCCTTGCTCATCCCAGCGGGAGTTCTGTACCCGCGCCAAGGCGCCCCCCAAATGTCAGTGATAGTGTCAATCCCATTTTAATGGGAACACGAATGGTCGAGCGAGTCATCAACATGAGAAAATTGCCTCCACCGCAAGATGATAAACATTCTCACAGTCTTTCTGGGAAGTCAGCTTCATCGCCTGATAGCTTGGGCTTTGGGAGAAATCTGTCAAAGAAATCGTTGGATATGGCTATAAGGCACATGGTACGTACCCTATAATGGTTTTCTGTCTTCTTTTCGTATGTTTTGCCATATGATTCTGTAGATGGCATCCTCTTTACCATATACTTACGAAGGTTCAGTTTTGAAAGGCGGCAAGTCTTGCCGAAAACTAATTTAGCTTTGAAGCTGAGTTGCATTGTTACATTAGTACGGTGACTTAAAGGTTCTACCAATTGACTAGGAAAAAAAAGACGTGAATGCTATCCATCTCTTTGAGATGGTTCTTGTGTCTTGCACGCAACTAAGAATATCCTGAATTTTGCTGCCGAGTTTCCTTCTTGCAGGAGTATATTTCACCATATGGAGAAAACATTTGCGGTGGATTACAATTATATCATAACATTCTACTTCTTCCTATCTCACAGGATATCAGGAGAAGCATTCCAGGGAATCTACGACCACTAATGACTAACATTCCAGCATCCTCAATGTACAGTATAAGATCAGGATCAGGATCAGGATCAGGAGGACCTCATACTCGTATTAGAACCATGAGCGTCTCTGACTCACCTCCCGCCACAAGCAGCAATGCCAGTTCTGAATTGAGCGTCAGCAACAATGGTCCCACGCTAGACCTCAGTGTACTAGAGGATGACAACTGAAGGGATAGAGGGGTACAAACCCGAGGTCTGTGCGGTAGGTAGATCAAAGACCATCAAGTGTTGCAAAAGTCATCACATTCCTTGTCGTTTTCACCTTAGTATTAACAACACCTCTGTAGTTTGTACTCCTTAGGAAAGACATCAATGATCCACATGTGTTCATGGAACTCCCGAGCTTCATTTCTTCTGTAGAGTAACTCTTTGGAAGGGGGCTTTGTCCATATGGGGCAGATTTGCAAGAAAATAAGCTCATGGTCTGTTATTGTAGTTTTAGTATTTTTCGACATCCACCCTGAAACGGGGACTTATATGTAACTTTGTCGAACCTATATGGCTACATGTGTAAGAAGATAAACTTAGGGTTGATTTTTGTGATTTTTTCGAAGAGCAAGAAATCAATAAATATCTTCTTCTTTGATCAGTAAAGTTTCATCTCTATTAACAAGTTTGTTACAAATTGGCTATCAGAAAATAGACCGTCTTTTCTTAATTTGAGTAAGGGTGAGCGGTTGCAAACGACTAACCTAACTCGAAAATGGAAGGAGAGCGGGACGTCGTTTCATATGCTGATATTCGAAGGCTGTGATTGGAATCGTTCAGGGAAGAAAAGTAGAAAGAAACGGACAAGGAAATAAATCAGGAAGAAATCATCAATTCAAAGTATAGTTTAAAAGACGATACCAACGGAAGATGAGAATTCATGCAAAAGAAGTGTCCGAGTATAAAAACAAAGAAGTAATGCTCTATTTTTCAAAAAGAACGCGAATGAATCACGAGTCAGAGAAACGACAAGGTGAAACCATATAATTAGAACTTCAAATGAAGAATGTAGATCATGGACCTACATCCACCATCACTCCAGCTGATATTGATGGCGCTCGAGATTTTGAATTTCGGGTTTCCAAACTCCATCTCTATCCCAGCCCCTACCACCGTCCGCCGCTACTATTGCGAAATGGGCGGCCAAAAGACTAATGTCTGTATTTGCTTCATCATCTTCCTTGGTGGATGATGTCGATTTACGCAGCCGGAGAATCGATTAATCGAAGCTTTGATTGGAATCCAAGGTGGGGTTGGCCAGAAAATTCACTGAGTATCGTGCTTAATCGGATATCGACACATTCGAAAACAGGGCAGGTGATTTTGAAGCCTAATCGGATATCGACACATTTGAAAATCGCATTAATGGCTCCGAAGACGGCGGTGAGGAAGAGCCGGAATCCGGAACAGATCCGGGGGATCGGGAAGTACTCGAGGTTCCAGATGTACCACAAAAGAGGTCTATGGGCAGTCAAGGCAAAGAATGGCGGCGTTTTCCCTCGTCACGATCCCAAGCCCAAAGCTCCCGACTCAGCTGAGAAAACCGGTAAGTATTATCAAGGTGAAGATGTTAAGAAGCCGCTTGTCAACAAGCGAAAGCCTAAGCCCACTAAGCTCAGTTGAAATTTCAAATCTGCACATTTGATGATAATTAGGGTTTTAATTGCAATTTTTTATTTATAGTGTTTGTGTATTGAATGTGAATGTGAATTGGAGATGGAAATGTTAATGCTGGATTAGTGAAATTGCAGTTTTCTGATGTTTCGGTAATTGTTTTATTTTCAGGTCGAGCATAACGCCAGGGTCCGTTTTGATTATACTGGCTGGGAGATTCAAGGGAAAGAGAGTTGTGTTCATGAAGCAGCTGACCTCTGGCTTGCATTTAGTCACTGGTTAGTTGTTCTGCTGTGAATTAATAGTTACAATTGGAAGTTAGGTTTTGAACTCGTGATTTTATTGAAAGGAATATACCTTTGGCGCCAAGTAAAGGAAGATAACTTTGGCGCCAAGTAATAAATGAAGATCAAATTCGAAAATTAGGTTCCAAATCAAATCTGAAATCAAGTATTAAATTCAGTCAACCTTTTGGATCTAAAAGGAAAGGAGCGTGTGAGCTCAATAGGAAAGATCTCTTTGGAGCTCTATATGGAAGGAGCGTGTAGTAGCCTGATATGGAAAGGAGGAGCGTGTAGCTCAGTATGGAAAGGAGGAGCGTGTGGCTCTATATGGAAAGGGGGAGCGTGTGAATCATTCTTGAGTAATATAAATACCAATGTAATGCTTTCATCTTAGATGCACGAAATACAACACTTTTCTGTGTGTTTCATACTCTTCTCTCCCTTTTACTCTTCTTATACTTCAAATTCTTTCACCGAGCACTTATATTTATAGCAAAATTTATGTCTCATTTTCTTCATGTGAAGTCCACTTCTTACACAAATGGAACCCACACTTAATTGACTTTCACAAGATTGTCATTTAACTGTAGAATTATATTTGATATCTTAACGGTACTCGCATTCCTATTGTTATTAGCAGTGAAAAAACTGTACCATTTAGAGGGCTTACAGAAAAAACCGTGGAATGTCCTCACATGAGGTTCATTCGAGACGTTGTTTACGCATATGCATGTGGGAAGGTTGTGTCCATGACTAAGCAGTTGGGAAACACTCAAATTTAGCCTTCCCACATCCTGATGCCGGTAACTTTACCATTGTATGTTATCACAATCAAGTCGGTTTAAAATTGGCATGTTTTGTGGGGGAAATTTTATTTGGTTGATTCTGATTGTTCAAATACAATTGAATATTTGGCATGCACTAAAAATACAAAAGCAAACATGACGACAAAGTGGTGACGACACTCAAATCGTTATAATTTTCCGGCTTTTTGAAATGGTCAACCCCAAGTGGCATTTTCGAGAATTTCATTTACCGACATTTGTTCTTGCGCACAATTATTGAGAGATGTTTTTTGTGTCTTTAAGAACAGATGAAAAATGCCTCAAGTGTCAATAGATACCCAAAGTTATATCATTCTCGCTACATTTATGTTGCACAATTTTATACATGTGCATTATTTTGGTGTTCCAATCGTAGAGCATCCGGTTGTAATCAAAAAAAAAAAATCGTAGAGCATCCGGTGATTGAGGGGACATTCAACTTGTATGGAGCAGATCGAAAAGATCAAATGGATGAGGTTTAGAATTTTATAGCACCTCAAATCATGACTTCCGATGATGTTGCTGATGAATAAGAAGATATTTCGGTGAAGACAATTAAATTAGTCGTTTTGTAATTTTCATATTAACATTTGTGTTTTGACAAGACTATTTTTCTCAAGAGCCTGTTATAAAAATTATGTTCCGGTAATTTTAATTTTATTAAGTTAACGATTAGTATTTGAGTAAAAATTAATAATAAATTTCAGTTATATCCCGTGCATTCCAACTTATTTCAATTCAGTCATTAGAAACTTAAGACATAAAGAACTTAACTTATTGTCACTTTGTACTTAAAATTTACTTGATTTAACTTAAATTTACTTATTTACTCAAAAATACGTTCAAATGAACTGACATAACTCCTGCAATTGCACCAGATAAATAAGAAGTACACTTTCTATCATACCAGTCAAGACTCTCTAAGTCGTCGAGCAGCCACTTGATATGACTTTATGAGCATTATTGAAAGTAAGCTCTAACTGAATGTGTTTTTTCTGTTCCCAAATAACACTCAATCGGCTTAGCTGAACTGGCTACTGTTCATTTTTGTTCAAAAATATTTCTTATGTGCGTTCATAAGACAACACAACTGCTTCAAGCTTCAAACCACACCGGTGTGTCGGTTCTTGGAATGTCTGAATCCGATAAACAAAGTTGACACATCACATGAGGCCTCATGAAAAGCATTCAGGCTCAAGGCTTATCAGTATCCACAAGAGTAACTTAACCACCAACTGGTATAGGATATAATGCCAATTATTCTGCCTTATATCTTAATGCCAAGTACTTGCATTCCTATTTGTCAAAGATATGATAAATACCACAGCGTGTGAATACATTGTGAAGAGCTTCAGGTACAGAGGTCGTCGTCGCCTGTGCGACAAAGGAGGAGATAGTCTCTTGGTCAACTGGGAGTATATTGCACCCAGGTGCTGAATTTGTGGGTTTGTTGCATGCAAGCTAGCTGGTACGTTGGCTGCCAAAAGATATTGGTAGATATGGAGGTCCCTGCTAGGAAAAACAGTGATCAGTAGGTCTCGCGCTATAGGAGAAGTATCAAAAAATGCAGTTTCTGAAATCGCTTTCCATAATGAAAATCAGAAAAGTGCGTCATAATCAAAATGTAAAGATGAGTCAAACGAAAAATGTATCTTAGATATGCCCTAATTTTTGTTAAAACTATAAATGCTATTGGCAGACCTTCGCGGTATAACTATTACTAGCTCAGCGAAAAAGTTTGCACACACTCGGCCACTTATTAAGACTAAAGGTACAGGAACCTCAGAGCATAGAAAAGCTAGTGAAAATAAGTCACTTTGATAAATTAACTCAAAGATATAAATATCCAAAATTGTAACACAAAACATTCAACAGGAGCTTTTTGTTCGACAAATCTAAGTACACGTTTAGATACTTCATACAGGTGAGAGCTCTGAGTAGCCTAGTGTGTGCAAAAAAAAAATTAAGACTAAAGGTACTTTCTTTTAAGCTAAATTAATAGAAAACTGAACTTACTAACATTGTATATATAACTTATAAAAGTAGTTAACTTTTAAGATTACGAAGAAGAAGAAGAAAACATGACCTTAAGTTCAGTTCTTAAAAGAAGTGCAAAACTGAAGTGAATAACTGAAAATCTGAATAATAGAGCCAGCCAAGCTGTTATTTAGTCATAGTGAAATATAAAATAACTATGTACCTATAAAAACGACAGGCTGTTTCATTAAGAGTGGCGCCCACAGAGATTGTAGCCGGAAATTAAGGAGCTGAGAGCAAAGGCAGCAAATGCCAGAAATGACATAGTGACAGAAGCAGTGGCCATGATGGTAAAGTCATCTTTTCCCCAATTGGATTGCCAGTCATTTACTCTGGTGGCAGCCGAAGAGGACGATGATATTAGTAGATAAGCAAGAATCTGAAAACCAAATAAATGAAGAGAAAAAAAACAGGTAAGATTCGCAAAGCCAAAGCTATAAATGTACGAGCCAAATAAGTGGATGGAAAAATGAACTTGCCTGATCAATTGCGAACTGGAAATGATGGCGTAGATGGTTCTTAATCACATTCTTTCCAGAGATCAACAAATAGGATAGACTGCAAGCTTGAAGCCCAGCATACACAAAAGCAATAACAGTCACATACAAGCAGTATCTGTTGCCAAAGAGCCGCACAACAAGATCAGTAATCAGTTACAAAGAAAGGTAGATGACTTTCACACTCATACACATACAAAGATCCCGAGGTGTTTAATATTCACAAATGAATACTGAGGAGATGCTCGTCAGTATGACGAATCTTAAGAATGAGATAGTGCACGCATCCAGCTTCAGTATGTATACACTTGCAACCATAAAATAACCCATGGAGTAAATTTACAATAGATTCGGACACAATTACAAGCACTTAATTGGCGAGAGGGCACAGCAGGTTAGCATAAGCTTAATCTAAAGCAACCAAATTTCACAGAAGCCAGAATCCTACTTCAATTCAAAGTTCACGAAAGCCACAAAAACAACTGGATTAAGTGTTCTGAAAGTCCATTTTTTAAAAATTGAATAATTTTGACCTGTACTCCTTGTAGCGGTCAAAGGAGTCGCCGCTCCATCCCTCGGTGCGATCAGCCGCCATAACCGAGAAGGAAACCAAACACAAAACGATCTCGGCAACCCTAAATCCGAGCGCCGCCTGATCCAACCAACTGCTGGATCTGCGAGATCTCCAAACTCTGGGTTTCCTAACGGCATCGAGAACGGGAGGAGGAGTGGAGTTGGGGGCATGGGGAGGAGGGGATTGCTTGACGGGGTAGTTGTAGTCGACGGGAACGATAGCTTTGGAGAGTGGATTTTCGTGGGAAGGGGAGGGGGAGTGGAGAGGAGAGTGAGTGGAGGAGGGAGTGTGGACGGGAGAAGGGGAGGATTTGCCGTCCGAGTGGAGCGGAGAGTTCGGTGACTCGTCGTCGACGATGGTTTGACTCAGCGCCATCCGAGTTGCTGACTCGCGGGTTTCATCTGCTTTTCTGCTGATTTTTTTCTCCATTGCCTGCGCGTTTTCTTTCCTCTCTCTTTTCCCAGGGAAAATTATAGAGCGAGAAAGTGATGCTAACGTAATTTAAATAAGGAAATATTTTGAGAATATAAACTTATAATATTTATGATACTGTACATTAGGTATGATTTACACGTGCCATGAGTTGGACGGCCATCGTTTCACAACCGCTCCCGCTCTAGTACAAACATGTTTGATGATGTGCTACAAATACCGAAATCTCTCATCTAATGTCTCGTGATACGCGTTTAGCTCAATTGAATGATTTCTGATCGTCAGTTATGATGTTTTCGATCGAGCCCATGTTTGATGATGTACATTTTCGTCATGATTCAAAACTAGATAGGGTTAAAGAATTCGTTGAAATATTTTCACTGGATAAAAATTTCTTAATGAAAGAATTTAATGAGTTAATTTATATTATTTTTTGATGATATTTTTAATATTAGTGAATACGTAAAATGTCAAGTAGTATGAACGGAACGAAGGACCTATACTAGTGCAATTTTCCGGCGACGGAGGAGTCGGCCGACCCCTGGCTCCGCCCATGTATACATTGTTGCATTAAGGGAGGGAGAACAGCTTTCTATGCATGGCAGAGAGCTAACTAAGCATGTTAAGGATGAGATATTAATGGGGAGGACGTGAAAAAGGATATTCAACAATTTTTTGCGAATAAGAATATTTATCCTGGCACACTTGTTAACCTTATTTCGAAAACTAGAAATGTCATGAGAATGAGTGATTTGTGGCCAATATAATATCCTGCAGTACTATGGTGTATAAGATCATTTCAAAATTTATAACGACAAGGCTAGGGAAAGGGATTGGGTTTGTTGTTGATACAAGCCACTCAATTTTCAAAATAATATTTAGAGGCTCCGGTGTTCATGAGAGGTTATGGTAGGAAAATTGTCTCCTAGAGATGTATGATCCCAGATGGATCTACGAAAACCTTATGAGTCATAAGGTTTTCGTAGAGATGTATGATCCCAGATGTATGACACAATTCAGTGTCAGGCGTTTGAGGGGATCCTGAAAGAGATGTGCCTCCCTAAAAAATTTGTAGAGTGGGTTATGTTGGGTGTGACAACACTCAGTTACAGATACATGATTAACGGAAGCCAAATTTACATTGTTAGAACTAGAAAAGGGGTGACGCAGGGTGCGCCAATGTGTGTTTGTCTTGGTTATTGAGTATTTATTATATAGGAAGCTGGTAACACTGCAACCAAACTTTAAAGTATTTTACTATTTGTATAAAGTACTCCTTCCGTCCGCTTTTGATCTTCATATTTGGATTGATGACACAGTAATTAAGGAATAATGAGAGTGTGAGAGTAAAAATTAGAAAAAGTAAATAAGATAAAGATAAAGTAGGAAAAAAAGTGTATTGTGAGAGTAAATTAATTGTCATAAAATAAAATAGAAAGAATTTTAAGAGACATTCAAATAGTAAAAGAGGAAGATCATTTGGGGAAGTAGGGAGTAAATAAGGATAAAATATGTGTATATTGGGGTAAGAGGGTAGGGTAAACAAAATTAATTGAACCTTACCCACCCTGCCTTAGGCTTAAATGGTGGGGTTGTGTTAGGATCGGTTTCGGCGAATTCTTTGCGGAAAGTCGACCTAACTTGTATTCTTACGAGAGTGCTCGAAAGATGG
>JAWWMW010085215.1:0-12359 GCA_035048345.1 Echeveria elegans
TGGGTTAAAAGGGAGTGAGTAGAATGGAGATTGGAGACACGCGTGGCGAGTGCAATTGCATGGATTACAAGTTTCATATGGTTTCTAAGACGACGTTAATAGGTAAAATCATTAATTGCATGGTCAAAGTTGAAGCTATACATCTTTATTTGAGCACGAGTCAGAGCAAACTTACCTATTGAAGGGGTATCAGATCGTAGCAGGAGTGGTGAGCTCGCTGGTCACACTCTCATCTCGTTCGTATAACCAAGAAACTTTAAGTTTGAGTGACAGCTTGAAAATTTCCCAATCAGATCAAAGAATCAGAAACTGTTATAACCTGAGCAACCTAAAAAGAGTTATGATCAAGTGATAACAAAGTAACATGCACAAGCAAAATCTATTGCCAACATCCGTACCTCTTACTCTGATGATGTAAAGGACCGCATAGGCAGGTGCTGTGAAATAGAGTCATTCACTTCTTTAATTCCCGGAAACTCTGATGTGTAAAGACTGCCTCACTGCTTTGGGTCATCGCATAACTTAAACACCAATAGGAGAATGTATATTAACAGTACTTAAAAGGCACTCTCGCAATTTTGCAGAGAGTTCTCATGGACAAGGAAACCTCTTGGCATCTGCCGCATGAATAAAAACCTGATTTTTTGGAACGAAAAAAACTGCAAACTATTATTTAGTTGCACAAAACCTGTGCTGGCTAGTTCTCTCGAATTTCAGACTGAGCTGATACTGAATAAGCTCACAGGTTATCATGATCGTACATGCTGCAAAATAACATGAAAAAGAAAAGATGCCTGAGTTTGAATTGCGAGGCCTAATTGCAGCATAAGTAATTAAAAAGATCAGGTCATCTGTGTTTCATCTTGGTCCTCAGACTCTTCTTTATACTCATCGTCGTCTTCATCAGTTGCATCCTCATCATCCTCGTCATCATCCTCGTCTTACATCGTCATTCATAAACTCCAAGCCATATTTCGCGATCCGATGTTTCACAATCACTCGTCCTCATGCAAATATTGCAACTCCTTGATATTTGGCGTCACCAACATGGTCATTTGCATTAGTTGTGCCTACAATATACAATACATTACATCCATACCACAATTTGAAGATGCTCGCATTACCGATAATCAATTCGATAAATAAACGCTGGATAAAGAAATTATACCTGATAGTACCTGCCATAAAGTCTCCTAATCCCATACCCAAGCTGAACCTCACCAAAGGACTTCACGTCAGTAACGACGCCGTTTCGTCTGTAGACATGCTTTCTAACTCTCGTCACCAGATCCATCAGCGCCTCCCTCTTCACATGAGGCTTCAATAACAGCATACAATCGTACAAAGGCATTTCTCCACACACATCATTTCCAAATCCAAGTCACGATCACAAGACATCGTTGCGAAGAGTCTAATAAATCCAAGGCAGCGAGGGAGAGAGGTTTACCAGACGGAGATTTGAGAGACGATCCGATTCGGAGTCGCTTGAACGGCCTCGGCGACCTGATGTGGTGAGGATTGAAACGACGACGTTTGGTAGATTGGTGGGAAGATTAGGGTTTCTACGGGAGAAGGAAGAGGAGCCAATTTTGGTATAATTTATTTTAGCTCCCGAAAGTACACACGAGTACAAATGTAGCGTTCATCTATAAGTATATTGCCGTTTGGCCCTTATCTTTTAAAATATACACTTATGCCAACAAATTAATTAATTATCACAACTGGAATTTGGAAACTTTTACCTAAATACTAATTTAAAAATATTTTATTGGGCAAGAAACCAGGCAGATCATCAGCCAACCGCCACATCACAATCGGCAGCTTCGACAATTCCTAGAAGCAACTGACGGTGTAATTTACTACAGAAGATCAGAGCTTCGTAACCATCTGCAAATCCAGCTATCGAGGTACCCCTTCAATTGTGGGTTTTTGATCAATAACTGCTAATTTGACATATGCATTTTCTTCAGTTTGTACGCTTTTGGGTATGATGGGTACATGTTGAATTGGAGTGCTGATATAGTTTATGTTTTGGTCGAATTGGGTGTTGATTACTTTTGAATAATGGGTTGGGTGGTTGGGCTTAGGATCAGTTGCCCTAATTTTGTGGTTATGAGGTTTGATTTAGGTTATGATTTTTTTGTTTTGTTTTGGCAATTGCTGATTTTTTAGCTGCTTTAAATAATTTTTGTTTGATGACGTGAAAGATGGAAACTTGTTATCTTTTTCTATGATTATTGAGAATATACTTTGTTACGGAAGGCTTTGAGTTTCCATGAAAACAGCATTTCGTTTTCTAAGCTCTGACAGTAATTTAGAGCCTAGAGTTGTTGAGCATCATTAGATATATAATTATTTGGAAGAAGAGTCTTCTCAGAGTTTTGTTATGTAGAAAATGCTGTTTTTACGTTTTAGTATAATTTTTGTTATATATTCTGCAGAATTTTAGCTGTGGTTGACGAGAGAATCACTGTAAAGTTATTAATTATGGCTGGATTGGAGGAGTTAAAGAAAAAGCTAGCGCCACTATTTGATGCTGAAAAAGGGTTCTCATCTGGATCGTCACTGGACCCGTCGGATTCTTACTTGGTAATTATTATTCCAAATGTATTATTTTTTGAGGCATTTGTATGTATGTAACTATTTATAATGTCTGGTTGCTTATTACACTGTTTTCTTTTCTTTTCAAAGATGTCAGATGGTTCAACTGTTAACTTACTAAGCAAATCATATGGCGCTTACAACATCAACGAGTTTGGATTGCAAAAGTGTTCCTCTTGGTCAGTTGATGACCCAGAAAGCAATGAAAAGACTTACAGATGTTCTTCCCACGAAATGAGGATTTTCGGAGTCATCGGTAGTGGTGCTAGCAGTGTTGTGCAGAGAGCTATTCATATACCAACTCATAAAAGTCTTGCTTTGAAGAGAATTAACATTTTCGAGAAGGTAGTCTCATTTGGCATTATCTAATTAATTTTCTTACTATGATGACTGCTGGCCACTCGGATTTGATTTTCAATTGACTGATTTTTCAGCTGAGTTACCAATGTAGTCTGTTAAAGCCATTTTTAATTAGTAACATTTCATTAGGAGAAAAGGCAACAGCTTTTAACCGAGATAAGGACGCTTTGTGAAGCCCCTTGTAGTGAAGGGCTAGTGGAATTTCATGGCGCGTTTTACTCTCCAGATTCTGGGCAAATAAGCATCGCGCTGGAGTATATGGATGGAGGATCTCTTGCAGATATCCTTAAAGTTCAAAAATGCATACCTGAACCGATCCTTTCTGCAATGTTTCAAAAGCTACTACATGTAATAGCTCTGCTCTAACATTACACCGTCGTCTTAAAAAAAGAAATTCATATTTCCATATGCTCTTAACCTTTTTATATTTGGCAAAATTAGGGATTAAACTACTTACATGGAGTTCGACATCTAGTTCACCGAGACATTAAGCCGGCAAATTTGCTTGTCAATCTTAAAGGGGAGCCGAAGATAACAGATTTTGGTATAACTGCCGGTTTGGAGAATTCCATGGCCATGGTTAGTTATAGATTATACATTGTCGTTGCGTTTTTTTCTCTTGGTCATTTGATTTTTGGTCTCTCCGATTTTTTTGGGTTTATTCTTTTCCATCCTTATTTATGTGTCTCTACCTAAATCTAACTCTTATTTATTTAATTTCAGTGTGCGACGTTTGTCGGAACTGTGACTTATATGTCTCCTGAGCGAATTCGAACTGACAACTACTCTTATCCGGCTGATATTTGGAGCCTAGGGCTTGCTCTATTTGAGTGTGGTACAGGGGAATTCCCGTATACAGCTCATGATGGGCCTGTGAACCTCATGCTTCAGGTACTGATCAGGTTTCCTCAACAGCATCATTAAAAGTTATTTTGGGACATTGAAAACTAGTGTTTGCATGAAACTTTTACTGACATCCATCCATCCATCCATTCATTGTCTTCACACAATTTGTATTTACTAGAGCTAAAAGTTACCCTTGGCGTACCTTCTTTCTTTGTCCTCATTTTTTTTTGGGATGATGACAGATATTAGACGATCCATCACCGTCACCACCAAAAGACAAGTTTTCACCTGAATTCTGTTCATTCATTGACATTTGCTTGCAGAAGGAAGCAGAAGCAAGGCCTACAGCTGAACAAGTAAGTTTATGACTGATTCTAATTAATAAGGCTTTCTGTCTACACTCATTTTATCTCACTGTTATTCCTATATCTATCTTGGAAAAGCATCAGTGCTTGTTTTACGAATAAAAAAAACTTGTGGATCCTTACCAAATGTTCATTCTAGTATATAAGAATCCAAATTAGACATTCTTCCTATTGATCGGGACATGAGTTTCCTTGGTGTTTTATTATGATCTAATGTCTGACCAATTTTCTTTCTGTTTTGACAGCTTCTTACACATCCATTCATAACCAAGTATGATCACTCTGAAGTGGACCTTGCAGCATTTGTAAGAAATGTTTTTGATCCCGTCCAAAGGTTGAAGGATTTGGCAGATGTGAGTATTTATTACGTCGATTGATTGCTTGACATATGAAATTTTAATTTTGACCTGGTTTCACTTTAAAATTTTAAATCTTAGTATTCTACCCTACCAGCCAGCTTTGCATGATGCTCGCAATTAGTGGACTCTAATTTGTGTTTCTTTTTCTCTTTCAGATGCTCACGATTCACTACTACTTGCTCTTCGACGGGCCAAATGAACAGTGGCAGCATATAAGAACCTTATACAACGAAGATTCAACATTCAGGTACCACTCAGAACAAATTATTATTTTGAATCAGTAGTATACATTCGAGACATTAGTATCACCTAAATATGCAACAAAAATTCTCAACTCCTGTTACAGTTTTGCAGGAAAAAAGAGTGTTGGCTCAAATCAAATTTTCAAAGCGACTTCAAGTATAAGAAGCACATTATCAGGTGACTGGCCTACAGAAAAGTTAGTACATGTCGTAGAAGAACTTCGATGTCGTCCACATGGTCAAGACGGAGTAGCTATTCGTGTCTCGGGATCATTTATCCATGGCAACCAGTTTCTTATATGTGGAGACGGTGTCCAAGCTGACGGCGTACCTAATTTTAAAGATCTTTCAATAGATATACCCAGCAAGCGAGTAGGAACATTTAAAGAGCAGTTCATCATGGAGCCAGAGAAGTGTATTGGATGTTATGTCATTGTGGATCAAGAGCTTTACATCATGAAGTGAGGTTCTCGTCCAAGACTCCGACTCCATTAACATGTTGAAATGTGATTGTCCTATAGTTGTAACATAAAGTTATTAATAGAAAATCATGTAAATTAAAATAAATTTCGCTAATTTACAATTTTCAATATTTAAAAACCAGATTAACTGTGAAGGAAGTATCTCTCTTGAATGAGCCCATTACCCATAAACAGGTAAGAGGCCTTGAATTGAGTTTGATAATTGGTCAACCGCTTCGATCGAAGGGCAGTAAAAAGTAAAATTTCCGCTATGCCGGGATCGAACCCGGGTGACAGGCGGAAATATTTTTTTATTATTATTCTTAAATCGGCAAGGACGACAACTTGCGGATATGCAATCGGACCGACTCGAACTTTACTGATAAAGAAGAAAATTTGTTCAATTTTGGAATTTTTTTACTGTTTTTTATTTCCATAATCAACTTGTTCTTTTCCAGCTTTACTTTCTTTGCAAGGAGAAATAAAACGTGAAACAAAATCTATACTAATAATAGAATTATGTCATCAATACGCCAATAGCGACGACTTTTTTCCATAGTTAAAAGCATGGTTTTGTAACTAAAAGTTATCCATTTCCCCAATCCCATGACCCAGCCCATTTACGACAGGTCCATTTCTCGAGCCCACGACTCAGCCCAACTCGCGACCCACGACCCGACCCATAAAAATTAAAAATTAAAAATTAAATTAAAAATTAAAATAAGCTTAAACTATAATAAGAAAAAATAGGAATAGGAATAAGCATAAACCGAAATAAGACAAAATATGAATAAGACAAAATTGAAATACGATAAAATAGGCATATGACAAAAAAAATAAAAAAATAAACTCATTTAAATTCGACCTGCATGACACTAAAAATTAGTCGATCGAGTCCCGCCCCTATTTGACCGATTTGATTGCGCACCCGTGACAACGCATTCCCGTCGGGACGACGGACGGTACACTTGTACGACTATATTAGTATTCTATGTTTTTTTGGGTTACATGAATCTTGAGGGCTATGTCAGATTGTCAGTGTTAATCAACATATCACATATGTACTAGTATAAACTAACTAGTCGAATTGCTAGCCTTCATTGCATCAAGATACGCCTTCTCAGCCATGGCCAGTCGGTCTTGGAACATTGTCCATTCTATTCTGCACCTCTCCCTCACCTGACCATACAAGAAACATAATAATCACTCTACTGAATGTGGCAGATTTATGTCAGAGATGAAGAAAGACAATACCCCTTCCCAGGGCGCCTTCCCATCCTCTGCTTTTCCCTAGGTAAGAAGTTTAAAAATGGAAGAGCGACAAGTGAGAAATGTTATGTTCAGGGAGGGACGATGCTAGTTTATCTTTCACTTTCACTTTGCTATTTACCTGGTTACCCAGAGAAGGAACACCTTGGTGGATGATCCACTGAGCATCCACTACTCCTATTTTCTCATGAGCAGGCTGTTCCCAAGGTATGAAATAAATAAAGGCTGACATTTGAATTATTTGAACATAACAGAAAATAATAGCGAAGGATATCACATACCTCCACACATTTTCTCAGTGCGAAATCCAAACCCCACCCATGAACCAGATCATTCTGCAAAAGTCGGAATCACAGATGTCAAATACGTCACAGGCAAGAAATAGCTGTAAAGGATGAAAGAAGAAGAAGATTCAAATTACCTGGATCATATACCAAACGCAGCGCCATGCATCTCGTGAGAATACTGTAGCCATGATCTCCACAAACCTGACCATTAAGGAAACTCAATTTAGCCAAGTTTTCACTTATGGCTTTCAAGGGGAATTTAGATGATATATTATGAAGAAAAAGCATGTATATACGATGCGCATGGTGGCAAATGTGGGTCAGTGCACCATCCTGGTCGCTCCTCTGTGACCCTGAGAAAAAGATCAAGATTAGCAGTGTCAGCTGGAATCAAATAATTAAAGTAATGGGTTATGGTTGATTGCTTACTTGTGAACTTCACTTTTGTCCCTCTTTCTTGTCATCTGCCAAGTGAACCCGCTACTAGGATCAAGACCGGGTTGTGAAATTTCCAAGCCATGCTTTCTAACCAGTTTTATATACCTGCAGTGCAACGGGCACACCTTTGAAATGCTATAGTCATTCATCTTCACAAACGTGCTACTCAGTTTATATATATCCCTTACTCTTCTGCATCAAAATGCTCCAATCCAAGGTCTTCATCCCATATGAAAATGTAGTCATAAGCTGCTACAATATCTGGATGCAAGAAACGTTTCGCATACCACCTTTATCGAAAATCCAAACGTATAAGAGAGTGTGACCTCTTTCTGAAGGAAGTAATGAGGCTATGTGCACTAATGAAGTAATGATTTTGGTTAAAAGGAATGACGATGCAACAGCTCACCATTTAGTTTGTTTCTGAACGCTGACATGGATGGCCTGTTTTGACCACTCATATTCATCCCATTCAGTTGTATGTCCGTCATAATGGAACAACAAGATGGTAAAGTTTTCTGAAAACTGCAAAAGAGATTCAATGTAGGTGGTGAAGGTTGGGTTTAATGACGAGAAACTGTAACTGGAAGAAGAAGAAGAAATATGTTTCAGAGTGCACCTTTTTAACAGCGTCATCTATGTTCTTCTTTTGACCGACGCCAACGGTGAAAGTCACAAGATACCTGGGTTTGATAGTAAGATCCTGCCAAGATAAAAAGTGTTCATTTAAATTGAAAGTGCAATTGTTGTTACTCAAGAATAATGTTTGAGTCTGATAATTCATGATTAGTTGATTACAGACCTTATTTACAGTAATATATCTATATGCAACATTTATGTGATTCAAAAACTTTACTGTCTACCTATCAATATTGAAACTGGCTCGTAGATAACCTCATTCATCCATATTAACGAACATACACTTGCAGATGCAATCTAAAATGTTCAATCAAATGAGAAAGCAAGAATAGACGAATCCAGACAAACAAAAGGTAAAAATAACAGACCTCATTGGGATTACCCCACAGTCTCCGCAAATAATAATCTGACTGACTTTCAACAATACCCGGAGGTAATCTCTCAGCACCCCTGGGATTATTTGGTATCCAAATCTGCATCACAAATGGAGGGTCAAATCAGAGAAACAGTACACTACACACTTGAAAATCAAGATCACGGGGGCGAAAAAGATCAAATAACAATGGTGCTTAAGATTGTTAGGCCAAAGATCTATTACTAGATGTAAGTGTAACTATTGAATTATGCCGCACCTTTGTATCATTTGGTTTAGGAGAGACAGCATTCCCCTTCCCACCCTTGAATGACGACCAGGCATTCATCAAAGCCTGAGTTGATAAGCTAGAATACTTATCCTCAATGTATGTGAGATCAATAGACGGCAAGAGGCTTGAAGGTAAATTGACCTGCAACAACAATATATTTTTCCTTACATGATTTATTCCTTTTCACTTCAACACAGACTTAATATGTATAATGTAAAGAAAAGAAAACACAAGGGAGCCATCAGTACAAAGATACCTTAGTTAAAGCCAACGTTGGAAATGATATGCCAAGAAAAAAGCCAAAAACAACCCCAAGAAATGCTGTAACTATGAGCCTCATCGCTTCATTTGTTTTCCTAACATTACCACTGCAAACAGAAAACACACTTACAGATTAAATACCCTACCATTCCACCTCTCATGAATCTTTAAAAAAAATTCAAACTGATAGTCATACCAACGAAACGGACTCCCCATTTCGCTGCCACTCTTTCGCTTGCGGATTAAAGATTCAACACCGTAAACAAAAACAGCTCTCAATTCAAACCAAGCTTCTAATTCCTGAAAAAGCAGCAGCAAATACCAACAACAAAAATTAAAATTCTAATAGTAATTAAATTCAACAAAACTGTGATTGAAGGTCAATGAGTATGATGCATTTCGAAATAGAGAAACCTCACACAGAGTCGAAGAAGAACACGACCTTAGCGCAGTACGCTGAAGATCAGCTATAGACGATCGATCGACGACGACTTCGGAATTGACAAGCGAAACGAGAAGAGTGAAGTAGGGACCGGAAGCGGCGTGCAGCTTCGAAGTAGCGTTGACCGGTGAGTTTTCTGAATGTGATTATTTTCCATGAATATACATTTTTTATTTAATCGTAAAATTAGAAATTCAAGTAATTATAGCTGAAAATAATGTGAGCGTTTAGTTTAACAAAATGAATTAGATTGGTAACAAGGACTAAATCTGAAATAAGTAAAATAGTTGGTGTAAATTGGATTTATAAATTTGCATCTTCAATCAGTAAGCTGATCTCTTGTCACTAAAACTTTTCAAATTTCACAAAATTCTATCTTTAAATTTATTCTTTAATAAACGAGCCAAACTTATTACTGAATTCTCAAATAACAATACAGTTAGGGCTCCGTTTGATTGCGAAAAAAAATGAGAAATTTTTTTAAAAGAAAAATAATTTTCTCAATTATAAAGTTGTAAGAAAATTTTGATCTCATTTGTCTATTTTTTTATTTTTTTTTCCTCAACCAAATACACATTTCATTTTTACTCAAAATTTTTCTTTAATTTTTCCTTTTCTCACCTTTTTTCCGCAATCAAACGAAGCATTAAGAACATCACAGAAGGAATATCCATTTAGAAAAATCTACAACTCATATGTGTTTCAAAATGACAATTCATATCATACAACAAGCTTTTCCAACCATCTCAATGATAGTCGTTTCTTTTCTTAGGCATCTCAAGCTGATTTTTTTTAAAATATTAATTGTATTTTATTTGTATTTTATTAAATTCTGTCGTTTTACTTTAAATATAACTAGCTATTAGTGCGCATTTAGCTTGGTATATTGTTCTTTAGAGAAATCATGAAATTTATATTGAATAGTTAATATATATAGTTATGTTTGAATAATACGTTTGTAGAATAAAAGAGGTTTACTAGGATGCATCGCAGAAGGGGTTGTGATCCAACGTTTACACTCTTGATCATTGCAACGAGTCCTCTGGATGCATCTCTACCTCGAATCAGGAAATATCATGTCCTTAATATATTAAAAAAATACAAATACAATCACAAAAATTTGGATATACACATGATTCATTAAATGACTTAGGATAAACCAAATTAAGTTGTACTCTCAAGTAACACTCTAAAAATGGTATCGTTTTAAAAAGGGTTATATGCATAAAAAGTGCATTATAATATGTCATTTTGCATATAAAGGTATTATAATTGATAATTGCAGATGACAAGTATTAAAAATATTTTGTTAACGGAAAAATAAGTAATCGTCGTTTTACTTATTTTTCAGAGGGTTCCACCAGTCATTTTTCTACGTTCCACATACCGTTGCGTTTGTTTTGAAGCGTAGATTTAAAATCCGTTGGCCGATTTTGATTTTGATATCGTTTATTATATCAAAAAGTTGTAAATCAAAAAAAAATCAAACAATTCCAAAATCAAAAATCGGCCAACGGATTTTGAATCTACGCTTCAAAACAAACGCAATGGTATGTGGAACGTAGAAAACGGACTTGTGGAACCCTCCGAAAAATAAGTAAGAAAATGACGATTACTTATTTTTCGTTATTTACAATTATCAGTAATAATGCCTTTTATCTGCAGAATGACATATTGTAATACACTTCTTATGTATTTTAACATGATAGTGGTCTAGTGGTTGAAACCTTTGTCTTGGAACCCCAAGGTCAAGGGTTCAAACCCCTACCCATGCATGACATGATTCTTCCCATAAATAGTACTCCCTCTGTCCTATTTTGTTCTTCCTACTTTTCTATTTGAATGTCCCATAAAGTTCTTCCTATTTCCTTTTATGACAATTAATTCACTCTCACAATACACTCTCTTTCTTACTTTATTTTTCTTTTATTTACTTTTATCTTATTTTTACTCTCACACTCTCATTATTTCTTAATTACCGTATCATCAACCCAAACAGGAAGATCATTTTAGGACGAAGGAAGTATCATCCGCTCCAGATTTCTAGGCATGCCAAAATCAATGTCAATACACACTAATGCTGCGACCACTTCGCAGGAATGGAATGAATTTGGGGGGAATGGAATGAATGATTCCAGGGGGAATGAACTAAAACTTGACCACTTCGCCCAACGGAATGGAATGACTCATTCCTCCTTCATTCCATTCAACCCAAATTAATGAAAAATCATTCCTCCCAAAACACAAGGTATACTACCATTCCAACGCCACCCCACCACCACCACCGCCACCACCGACCACCAACCACCACCGCCACCAGTGCGTATTGTGTACCGGTGCGTATTGTGTACTAATAAGCACCGATTTTTAGTAACCGGTGCGTATAATGTTTTTAAAAATATTTTTGGTTTAAACGAGTGAAAATATTTAATTAAGATATACGTAAACGAGTGAAAATGTTTAATTAAGATATACGGACATGTTTTAATCAAATGAAGTATAACTTTTTTCATTCCATTCCATTCTGTAAAATGTATAACAGGGCAAAGGAATCATTCCATTCCTTTCCTTTGTCATTCCATTCCTTCTCTCATTCCATTCCATCCAAGTGGTCGCAACCTGATAGTATGATAATTTTATGCACCAATATGTAACTGTGCCCAGGCAAATCTGTCTTAGCTACAAGTGTGATAAAATGGCTTGTGATTGTCCCATCGTCTCGACGGAAATGTGAAGAACAGATGTTTGTGGTCTGAGCCCGTGAGGTCTGTGTAAATTTAAACTTAAAAAATTAAAGGTATGAACAAAATTGAAAACATCTATTTGACTATACGTTCATGATCCTATTATAAAATTTTTATTTTTGATTTTTATTTTTAAATGAGTAAAATTTTTTGTTAATTTTAATGTTTAAATTTTAAATTTTTTAAATTTTTAAATGAGTATTTTTTTTTGTATTTTGTCTTATTACTATTTTATCCTATTCCTATTTTGTCTTATTCCATAATTAATTCAGCGACGAAATACATGATTTAGCGATGTATGTTGTGGACACTATCCTATTATTAGTGTAGATTTGAGAGTGGTTTGATAGTAAAAAATTATAAAATATTAATTTATATTATATCTCTCATCACTCTTCCTC
>JAWWMW010085244.1:0-12359 GCA_035048345.1 Echeveria elegans
CTTTGAACACAAGTTCTAAACTGATCAGAAACCTCTCCGGATTACTAAATCCGGCTCTGATGCCACTGTAGTATTTAAAGGCTACTTAATTCGACTATTAACCTAGTCAAGTTACTCTAAAAATTATCCAAGATCGATACTAGTTTAGTTTCTTGATTAGCAATCTTTTCTAGTTCAGTTTAAAGACCAGTCTCCTAACAATCAATCAAGCAATCAGACTAAACCTAAAGTTAAGCCTAAATCTGAATGAAAATACTAAACGAATCAGAAAAGAAAGCACGAGACACCTGGTTTTTCCCGTGGTTCGTCGAGGTTTGGAGAACCTCGCTTACATCCACGTTGAAGCTCTTGGAGCTTCGCTTTGCACTATGACAGCTGCTCAACCGCAGAAAATCCTCGAATACACCTTATCTCCGATCAGATCCTTCACCAGATCTGATTTACACCAAGACACAGCTACTGCTCACAGATCGAGCGCAAATCAGGTTACAAACTGTAAACCTACTCTAGCCTCACTCAATCTCACAACAATCGCCAAGATCCGTCAAGAGAATCGACTGATCTTGAAAGTCTCTCGCAGTCGCCGCTCTAGGGTTTTCCGATCGAGGAGAGAATAATTGAAGAAATGAACTTGTGCTTTCTCTGGGCTAAGCGATGAATATATATGACCTTTACTCCACCGTCTGATCAACTCCTCAATCAACGACCAGGAATGACCCAGCGCACAGCCACAGAGCTTTCCCATTGGACAGCTCCTCTTCACAAGGATTCCTGATGGTTGGGCTTGGGTTGGGCTGAGCATGGGCTGGGCTTCTCTTCACTATCTTTTCTGGTCAAGCTGGTACTTTTACAAACCTTCTTTAGTCTCACAAAACACTGTTGCACCAAATAGAGAAGAAGACTTGGGGGACATGGCCTAAAGCTAAACAACTCCCAAGATCTCAAAGCAAGTGTCATGCAACATGCAAGTATAGGGACGACCCATATTAACTCCCTCTAATAGTAGCTAAAGAGTAGAAAGAATCAAGTTGGGGTTTATTAGTTAAATTATCTACATTATCTAACCCACTCCTTTTGTTTCATATTTGTATTACGTAATTATGAAGATAAATTGTGTACTTGTATTAGACGTTATGTTCTTTGCGTGTATGAATATTCTGTCTGGATTGTAATATCCTTCCAAAAGAAATAAAAAGAGATTGCATGCACACCCACTAGCTAATTTGTAGCTTACGGAAACCACACTTCAGAATGAATCATTCATGAGAGGTTTGTGGAATGGATGACTTGTGAGATCTGTGTTTTCCTACCCAACTTGTAACTTCTCTTTCTGCTCATGAATCTTTTTAGGTTGACTTGAGAGCATACATGCTTAAAGTTGTCCAACATGTGTGTTAGTCGTTCCTTTGTTATTCATCAATAAGAGAGCATAAGCTTGGAGACAAAGCCTATTGCTTTCATACCCAACGCATTACCCTTTTCTCCACATCTTTAACTGGTCGTGGTGGGGCTTGTCGTGTGAATGTTACCTTCCCTGTATATATGTGTCATGTATATATATAAATATAAATTCAAAGGCTTTTTTGTTGTTGTTGAATACAAAGGTTGCCTTTGGTGGTTTAGTTGTTGTTATCAAGGTTGTCAAATTCGAGTTTCTACCGTGACTCGTTTTACCTAGGTAGAATCGACGCGTAGACTCGTATCGTAGAATCGTAAGAGAATTATATTATAATTTATAATACATATATATGTATATATATGACATATATGATTTTAAAAAAAATTAAATGGATCAAAATTTTAAATTCAAAGCACATCAAGTTATGAAATAAATCACATTCCTATTGACCGATTTCAAAGCACATCAAGTTATTAATAGGAAGATTTACATGATAAATATAATTTTATATGTTATGACCTAGCGATAAAGCTTCTGAAGCATCTATCATTTAGCATTTGAAATTTCTAAACCAACAGATGGAACCAGCAGTTCATTGCCAAAACCAAGGCTCAAAAACAAAATTAATAAGTGAATTCATGTACACGTAACTAACTTCCTTATATTTTTTATGATAAAATACAATAACATAAAAAATCATGAGATTATTCATCTACCTGTTAGATTATGCTTACAGAAACTCGTAAAAAACGTTGTAGATACGTAATTTTGGACTTTTGGACTTCTGCAATTTTTGTATTTTGCACTTTTGTAATTTTGGAGACCAAAGTTGAAAAAATAAAATCAAAGTGGTAGAAACGTAAAGTCGTAAAGTCGTAAACTCGTTCACGTTTCTACTCGGGTAAAATCTGTGTGACCCTAGAGTTTACCAGAAAAAGTTTCTACTTAAGAGTTTACTCGAAATGGACTTGTAGATACGTAAAATCGGTAGAATCGTAGATTTAACTCGAGAGTTTAACAACCTTGGTTGTTATAGCACAAACGAAGAGCTTAAGCAGACGTCGTTCTTCTTCACTAGTCTTCTTCGACAACATCGCTCAAAGAAACAAAAAGATTGCTTCACTTCTAAACTAGTTCCAAATTCGTCCTTAGATATTAAATTCGAAAGTTGATGAATTCAAAAGATTGTATCGGTCAAACCTTCACTCATGCATGACATTGTTCTTCACATAATACTATAACGAGTTATTAATTCTTTCCATAATGATGTGTAAAAGGTGATTATCTGTCCCACCTAGGTGTGTGTGTGATGATTTACTCCTGCATCGGTGCATATGTGTTGGTCGTCCTGCACTCCAGATATGTAATAACTGCGGCGTGGAATAAATGTGCATTGGCAGAGGTATTCAAGACGGTCTGTGCTTGAAGTGTGCATGATAAGAGTCTATCGAGAGTTAAATAGAATAATTGATATCGTAATAAGCTAGATGATATATGCTCTATGAGTCTTCGTTCATTGCCCAAGTAGTGTACAACAATGATTTTGAAATTTCTACAAGTTTATTTGCTTGCCAGAGCGTAGCATGCGTAAATACCAACCACCACAGTGGAACCGAAATAACGGATGAGAAACCTTTCTCAATATGTGCAAAGTATCAGTGCTGAGTGCTGACCGTCATTTGCCTTCAAATTTATGGAGGCCTCTGCATGGGTAATTCCTCCATCTATCACAATTAATTTCGGGAAGACATCCGTCGTGAGAAACCTATTAGCTTTTGCACCTGATCCCTGTTTGCAAAGGTTATCTATTGAACAAAGTAGACGTACCGTTAAAGTCTATTAGTAAGCTTCGCTAAATTCCTAAATGTTCTTCCGGAAACTAATATAACACGACTATAGTTGCTAGCTGTCACACAATGTTGTTAACAAAATTTTCCAATTATTCTTCTTCAAGTTGGCATGCATATTTGCTAAAGGAGTCTGATGGCGACTCAAATTTAAAATTTAAAATAGAAAATATTTACCCGAAAAGCTAATGTCATTCTTCTGAGCCCCTCTTGGTGAGGCCCTTTCCAACCTCAACTTCGATTACGGGACTAATCTTTATCCTTTTGACCTATCTGCTCTGCTCTGTGAATGTTAAGGTGTTCTACAGCCCTACACAAGCTTGTGTACTTTGTCACCACATCCTTATATAAAATCACTGTCTCCACATCCCCAACTGTCAGATCACTGGGTGGTGCATCCATGAAAGGATAACTTGGGGGACCTAAACACATATATGTGTAGACTAGAAAGCAAATCAGAAAGATGCAAACAATCTAATATGATAATCAAAGTAAAAAAAAAAAAAGAGAATAAGATGGAGCTACTCGTGTAGCTGATACATGAATAATCAAACTGGCCTCTTGCTTTAGTTAGATTATGAGAAACCATTGTCGCATGTGATTCCACTGGCACCACTTGGTCTTGGTGTGCAGATTTCACAGTTTGCATGCTCTCCTTAAATTCTAGCTTATCCATTGAGAGTGACTTTGCATCCAGATCATATATAAGCGATTTGGCAGAGAGAAGATTTATGAAGTAATATGCCTCTTCAGATATGAGTTTTGACTGTCTTCGGTATAGTTGAATGAATTTAAGGTTATAGAGCAACTGTGGTGGATTAGCCTTCAAATAAACCGTTAGTTTCTCTTAGCAAAAAACAATAAAAACAGTATATTACCGATTCACTATATCTGAGAAGCCCTCATACCCTGTGTCAAATTGCGATCATGTTGTCATATATGCTCAACACTTCATAGTTCATAACAGAATCATATATTCAGGAAAATTCAAGACATTATGGTTCTCTGAGTCTCTACAAATATCAATAAGTCAAAACTATGACATGCACGAGGAGGCACTGACAATAAAAAAGACTAATATATTACCAATAAGGGCTTGCCTTGATCGTGATATAAATGAGGACAGGAAGACAATCATCAGTTCCTGCAATCATGCGATTCTCCAACATTGATGCATTGAGAAGCAAGTTGTTGATAACCCTGCAACACTTTAGAATGTTGGACATTTTAGGGTTAAAGGGATACACCTTTTCATTGAAAATGTGTGTCTTTTGATCTTAAGGGATGCACATTTTCATTGAAAATGTGTGTTTTTTGATCTAAAGGGTATATCCACCTTTTCAACGAAAAGGTGTGTCTTTTTGATCGTAGGGACGTGTCTTTTCATGATTTTACTATAAAATCATGTGTTTGCATAACAAAAAGAAGATATAGAAAAATCTGATTTTGTTCCCTCCTCTTTCTCAATACCGAAATCATTTCCTACACTATACACTTGTCTTATCCCTATACAAATTCTGGTCACCAATGTAGGGCAGCAATTTTGTATTCGAAAAATGAAATCGATACACGATTCAAGTAGTATCCAAGTACTTGTTGTTTCTTAGCCCTTATCCGAAACCCGGTTCCTGCATAGAATACACAGAAGCTTGTCCCGTGGAGCTTTGAAGGTATTAATTTTTTGCAATTCCTTTTCAGCAAGCTGGCAAAAATGGAAAACCCATCATCGATTTCCAGTTTGGTATACCGCAGTTATGCAAAAGGATGGCGACTGATGTCTCGATGGCTAATTAATGGATTATCGTCTCATAAAACAACCTTTGTGAGGAATATGCATGCCTAGTTCTTACAGTTACATGGTAGAAATTTCAAGCCAATGCATTCAGGTTTGCCGTCTGGATGGCACCAAATCAGCAACGAAATTTAAAAATAAACAGGGGAATGGGACAGAAAAACTGGAAAAATAGAAGGCAAATAAACAGCAAAAAGTGGAAGATTTTCATAGATATATTAGTAACCTTTCTATGAACAATTAAACACAATGTTTTTTGATTTCATATTGCATAGTATTTAGTAGAAACCCATTCAATCTTTTAGATACACACTAAGAGTTTCACAGTTCTAAATGATGAGATCACAAACATAAAGAGGCCAGACAAGTATACTGCGAAAAACCATTTTAAGGAAATATGAAGGCCACACAATACCCACAATTATTGATTTTGTTTTGTGAAGGGGCTACTGACTAATCAAGAAGTTTATGGTCCTCCCAAACTTTGCTAAAAACAATAAAGCCACCAAATGACTTCTGACCTCATACACCAATGAGGCTCTCAACCAGCTTCTAGACACTAAAAGGATCACGTACACTGACAATGGGCTGCCCTTAACACTAGAGACAAAATGCAAGTGTATAAGACAAAAAAAAGAGTCATAAATACCAGCCATGATGATTAGTTCCGAGGAAATGAAGGAATGTCCAAATGATCTGGCTTCAAGAAACTCTGCAGCAAGTTTATCTTGTCTGTAATTTCATGATCGATCCTAACATCTTCAGGAGAAGATGCAAACACTTGGGGAAACAGCTTGGTAATTACACACTTTTCCAGACCCTGCGATGTAATGGAATAGCTCTTACATCACTGCCAATTTCTTCATATGGGACAAAACAATACAGAAGAAGAATATGCACACAGAATCAGGACATTAACATAATTAAAGCGACATTACAGAAACAAGCTTTTTGAGTAGAAATAAATCAAATAATAGCCAATTTACTCCTCTGAAATTATTTGCAAGTTTTTTTTTCCAACAAGGTGGACTATTTTATTTGAAATAAGAAAAAAAAACTACATCAATTTATGTAATTAATTCACAAATATCCCATTCACTCTTAAATGCTCAATGATATTAAGGCATTCTATGAGAACATATGCAAACAGAGATCGAAGGATTTAAAGGGTCCAATACATCAGATATTTGATTTCGAAATGGGGGAGCCTGGAAATTAGCACTATCTGTATCGCCTTTTTGCAAGTACTGAAGATTTCTTGGAGGAAGAAAATGGTAGCCAACAATATTGCTTCTGTGAATAGCAAACAAACTAATAAATTTCGAATGACTACTACATTTCTGTATTTTAAGATTGAGAAGTTCTTCTATAATTTTCCCTTTAATCAGTTATTGTAAGCTTAAACATATATTTTATGAACTTAAAATATATAAGATCTATTTCGGTCTTTGACAAGTTAAGAAGAATACGTCAAGTGCAAGTTCAACTTCTTCCTCAGATGACCCTGCCCACAATGGATGGTCCCTAATTGCAGACTCCATAGTCAAGAGAAAATCTTGGAATCTTCTTCTATCATTTTTCAGGATTGGCAGGATGAAACGAGAAAGACACAATGAAACTGCAAAGAATAGCACACAACAAATTCAAGAATATAAGTTTGTGATATTGTTATTTTTGTTGGAAGCGTAAATGGACCCGAATAATCTTGTAAAATTTATTTGGACACTCAAAAGCTGCTGCTTCTTTTTACAAAAATTCTCAGAGAGATTTACTCTCTTTTCTGTATCTCCACACTTTTCTTTTTTGTCCTTTTTGATGATGTTTCTTAAGTACAAAAACAGAAGTATTTATACTAATACAACAACTAATTTAAAGGACGATAGGGAAATATTTTCTCCTTGTTCACTAGTTTTTGATGGAAGAGAATCA
Source organism: Echeveria elegans (assembly GCA_035048345.1). Classification (NCBI taxonomy): domain Eukaryota; kingdom Viridiplantae; phylum Streptophyta; class Magnoliopsida; order Saxifragales; family Crassulaceae; genus Echeveria; species Echeveria elegans. The sequence continues at coordinate 6,968 of JAWWMW010085244.1, forward strand.
CTCTCTCCACGTCCATTCGTTTTGATGGAAGAGGAGGGTTCCGCCATGGAGCCGTCAGAATCTGAGTATTTATTCGTGTAACGAAAAATTAAGGAGGCGAGGGACCAGCCAATGACGACCGACCATGACCTTTGACTGTCAGTTTCGGTTAGGTTAGCATAACCTTTATTTTATCGAAAAAACTATTATTTAAATCCTTAACTTCTCAGTTTTGCTCATTTAATCGTAACTCAATTTTGCTCATTTAAATCATCAACTTCTTAGTTGACTTTCAAAATAATCTTAAGTTTAAGTCGACACTGTCATTATAGGCCTAAAGCCTCAACCCTAAATACTCAAGTGATGCCTATAATGGCTAAGTCAACATAAATTTAAGATTTTTTTAAAAGTCAACTAAGAAGTTAAATGGGTAAAATTGAGTTGAGAATTTAAATGGATAAAATTGAAAAATTGAGAGATTTAAATGACATTATTTCTCTTTTTTATTACAGTAAAAAATTCCTCCCCGGGAGAATCTCTCTATTAATAAAGCGGGAAGTGTGGGATTGACGGTTACAGAGATGTCCACATAAATTATTTCAAAAATACCCTGCTGTCATCCTCATCTGAGTAGGCTATTACTTGAGATTTCGTGCGATTTGCGCTTGAGATTTTTGGAAATGGAAATTATATTTTGTGGATCGGTTTTGTATTTGTGGTTTGTTTACATAGATGTATTTTGTTGAGGGTTTGAGGAGTCATGTGCCCGATGTCAGGAAAGCGTTGTCCTCCACCACGACGCTTGTACCGTAAGTTAAGGGTTTTCTGAGAGAAGAAGCGCCGCTGGGGAAGAAAATAAAAAAGTGCATCCGCAACCGTCAGGTTTGACATCCTCGTCTGAGAGGGTAATTTTGCATCTTTTGTTTATCTGGTGGAATTAAGGATGAATTGAGACTGGAAGTTACTAAATCGAAGTGTTTTTGTTAAAGTAGATGAGTTTTGTATATTTCTTCAGACGATGGTTTGTTATGTTCTAAACTGAGTATATAGTTGGTGAATGAGTTGTAGTGGGAGTTGTTCTGAGAAATTGATTTGGATGATCCATAATAACTGTTAAAGTGGCTTCAAGTGGCATGCAATGATCGATAATTTTGATCCGTTGGAGAACACAGTTTGGAAGCCAATATCAGAGAATGGACTGCAAGCTGGCGTTGCATTTCCCACCTGGTGCTCTTTGAACTGGTAACTTCAAAATTGTACATGTTTGATAGTTCGTTATGTTCCTGTTACTTGAAGGATTCTGTTTTTTTTTTTTTTTTGGGATCGCTGCACATTAGATTCCAAATTCAAGAGACAAAACTGTTTCACTATGGTAATGCGAGGAAGCTGGAATTTGGAACACATCAATGGTAACGAAATAGCATATATCAGTGTACTGATAAATGTATGTGTTCTTTTTGCTAACAAGAAAGCACATCATTTTTTGAGTATATATTGTTCAGCAGTGGAATGGACTTCTTAACAAAATACTGCCAGGTTTTTCGTTCCATTTGATGTTTAGTAGTATGGTATATATGTTTTTCACGCTTGTGTTTGGTTTGTGCTCCTGATGCAACAGGGGACTCAGTAGACTGTGCATTCGCAGTTGCGTTGAACCTAGCTCACGTATTTTGATATTATTCCAATTATGTGTACTTTAGCTATTGACTGGAGACTGTGTTATAATGAAAGAGAGATGCACATGTTCATGCTTTCGTAGGAGGCTTGAACTGATGTCCGTCTTTCTGATGTTGGTGCTGCTGCTTAAGAAGTTGCGGTATCTTATGAATTTGAGATTAACAAGAAGTTGTTTCACCGTAGAAACCTCGACACATCTAATTCATGGAGTCTCTCCTTGCAGTGAAGAGATATCATTTGGTCAGTGCCTCAGTGGAATTGTACAAAGCAAAATGGCGCTAGCAGCCAACAAAGAGGGTGAGAGGCAGAGAAGTATATATATATATATATAATAGAAATCATGTCCACAATCATACATATAGCGATAGAAATTTTCGTTGCTAAAACCTCTAATTTTTTTGCTAAAATAGTTGAAGAATAAGATTTAAAATTAAAAATTAAAAATTAAAAATTAAAAAAATTAAAAATTTAAATTTAAATTTAAAATGTACAAATTAAAATTTTAAAATTATGTGGAATACATCGGGAAATTTGAGGGGGATCGAGTGGAGATATCAGAATAAAATACCTTAAAAAAAAAAAAACTAGAGCAGTAAACGTTGGGAACAGTATGGAGAATCGAACAGAGATATAAATAAAATCGTATGTTCATGGCGCAGTCCCGTCGGGACGACGAATTTACCTCTAGTTGTTTATGTATGCTTAAATGAAATGTTTGGTTAATCTTTAATTTTTTAACAAATCATTTGTATTCTGTAATGTACCATCCTAAATTTTCGTTTAGACTCTTACACACAAGTAAACCTGTGCACCAATAGCTGGAATGAATAGTTACTGTGTAGTTTTCCGACGAAAGCCGCAATGGCTCTATTACCGGTTACTAAATGTCACCACAATATCCTTCTGATTTTACCCCTTAACCGCTTCGCTAGAATCCATGCAACATCCATGATTGGTTGCAACTGTAAAAGCAAAAATCAGTCTGCAATCTTTCTCGCAACAATACGTATAGCCAAATCGAATCGAATCATCTCGCTTCCGCCTTCAGTTTTTGTTTCCCAACCTGCGCCTTCCGCAGACCTCGATCTTGCTGCACACATTGATTCTCAATTTCGGTAAGCCTATCGATATTTTCTGAATTTTGTACGCACAAGCTGGACTGTGCTTTTAGTACTACACAGTTCTTCCCCCCAACTGCAATTTTGTACGAACATGGTTGCTGCGACTGGATTTGCTGTTGCTGGGTGGAACCCTGTTGGAGGTATGGACCAATATGGCAAGGTTTCGCAGTTTAGACAATTGGGTTTTGCTACTGGTGATGCAGGGTTGTGTCAGGCGCATTTTTCTTTTTCGGTTTTGGGGTGAAAATGAATGTTGTAGTGTAATATATGTAGTATACTGATACTTGCAACAATTTTCATGCACAGGTATAACTGTGCGGTGACGTGTGGTAAAGTGGTGTCACGATAAACGTCAAAAGAATTTGTAAAGAACTAGAGTGACCTAATGTCATACCCAAGGGAACGGTGGAGACAAAGTTGTGTAAACTATTTACTCGATATAGTTCTAAAAAAAAGAGGTTTTATATTAGTTTTATTTAAAAAGATAATTTGCAACATCCATCTACTCCTCACTCACTGTCGTAGGAATCACGAATGTATTTAGCGTATGCATTATGCCCCTTAAACCCCTAGGCTACCTCAGTGGATAAGTTATAGTCTCGTGAGAGTTTTTCAAAAAAAGGAATACTCACAAATCCTAAAATGCAATTCATCCATTAAATTTTAGTATTTTCATGTAGTTTTCTCAGTAAGCCATTTCATGTTACCACATTCAAGCACATAAAAAGCATTGCTAATCATTCATGTTATGAAAAAGTTCAAAAAATCACTCAAATCATAGTAGTTGTAAATTTCTCATAAAATGAATACCAAAAACTAACATTTGCTCGATCCAGATCTCTATTCGACATTCAAACTAAGAATCTTGAAGTTAAGTGCAAAGTTTTGAAAGAAAAACTTATCGAACCTGTCACATATGCTAGGTAGGGCTAGTCCATAAGCTTAAGGTTTTGAACTCATACTCAAGCATTAGACTAAAGGCTGTAATTCATAAGAGTATATGAGTTCTGATATTGGAAAATAATTAGTTTTGGTTTTCTTCCATAGACCCCATCATACCTATGTATGTAAATACAAGGATCGTCTTATTACAATTCTCAAAGGTTAGCATTAAAAAACTTCACTCGATTCACAACATAAACAAGGCATGACGACAAGAACTTAAGTGTGAAAAAAGAACTATTTTTCATGTTGACGGTTACTTTCAAGGAGGAAATGATATATATGTTGTACTTTTAATATTTTCTTTTCTAACTGACGCGGCGGATCTAGCGGTTGTATTTCATCTGTGTCAAAAGAATTTATAGAACCAAGGTGACCTGTTATCGAACCCAATGGAACAGTGAAATTTAGTTGGCCAGTTTATTACTAGTAGTAATTAAGCTAAGAAAATGTGTAAAAATGTATGGTTGTATTGAATTTTAAAAAAAAAAGAATGAAAAAGTTAATTACGTTGTTGTTGAAAATGAAGGAAAGTAACTCAACAATTCTCTAATATATCAGTGAAAAAACCTCTCGCCTGAATAATTAGCAGTCGCCGCCCTTTTCAGAGGGGTGGAGGAATAGCACCCCTTCGCGGAGGGTGGCTTTCTCTCCTCTACCCCTAGGAGTTCCCATTAGTATTTCCTTCGTTTCATTCCACATGTATTTCTCGCTAGGTTTCGTCCTAGTCGAGGTCTTTTATTTTCTCTAAGCTCCTAGCTTTTGAGAGTTTTTCATTCAGTGTTATAGTGTGTCTATTTGGTGTGTTGTTTTCGCATGAGTTGTTTGATGACAGCCCTGTCCCGAAGTTTTTCATCTGCATGGGCTGTCATGTTGAGGAAGGTTGAAGATGGTGGCTTGTATGCGTTTTCCTCGATTTCTTAAGCTCTGTCCGCGGTGTTGTGTCATCGCAGGATCGTGGGTTGGGCTGACTGGTCGGTCAACTGTGAAGCTGTCAGAGGTGGCTTGGTCGCATCGTCCGTCTGTGTCTGTTTTTGGGGCTCGTCGATGGATGCGGGCTGCTGTGTCAAAGGTTGCGGGCCGCTGTGTCTAAGGTTGCGGGCCGTTGCGCCTCTGGTTATATTTTTTGGCATCATGTCGTCACCGGTGGTGCCGCGAGGGTCGCCGCCGGGGGGAGCGGATGCGTCATTGGTGCTGGCTTTGGTAGAGCGGCGGTTGGGCCTCGAAAGTATAGCAGTCTTTCATCATGTCGAATGGCTTTTATTTGGTCTGATTGACTATTTTTGTCACTTTATTGGGTTATTTTTAGCTTTGCATATTTACATTTGTTGCTTTTTTGGGTATTGGTGTCGTCTGCGACCTGTGCTTGAGATGGATGGGAGGTATTAGATAGTATTATCTTATACAATTTTTGTACCCGTGTAACCCGTTATCGAAAAAAAGAAGATGAAGGAAAGTTAACAAAAGTAAATGAAAGGACGTTCAAATTAGAAAGTAGACAGAGGAAGTACTTCTAAGTATATATATACTAGCGGTCCACCCGTTGTCCCGACGGAAATGAGGGGAACAGACGCTTGTTGGGGCATGTGATGATTTTTTGAAAAGGCATTTCTCGTCTTGCTTTCGCAATCACTTAGAAATTCAATTTTTCCATCTCTCCATTCGATTCCTCT
>JAWWMW010085265.1:0-12353 GCA_035048345.1 Echeveria elegans
CTGTTGCCGGCCAGTTTTTTAAATTTATTTACTCAAATGTATTTCAGTAGGTTGTGACTCTCTAACTGATGTGTCTTTGACTCTTGGTTGTTGAGAAATGTGTAAGCTAGTTCCATATATTGAGATAGTGGTTCTTTTGAGTACTGAATATACAAGTCACTGTATTTAATAAATTTAATAATTAATAAAATTAATTGAACTAAATTAGATATATTTCCACACAACAAACACAAAAATAGATATGAATTATTTATTTACACTACAAAATTGAAATCAATATTACCCAAAAATGTCTCTCAGCCGTACCGCTCCCACCCAATTATTAACCCTAAAAATCTGCCATCCACAAATTTCATCATCTCACTAATCCCAACAATCGCCAGATCAATTAATTGCTGCACATATGTGATTCCTTCTTTCGATTTTAGGGTTTTTGTTTTGTTAAAACAACCATGAAATTCCTCTGTTGCTGCTTGTTTGGGATCTTCTATGCTTTTCTCTTTTCAACACCCGCTCATTCAAAAACTGATCCTCCTGACGGTAAACAGTTTTTTTCGTCTCTTTTCATAAATATATAAAAAAAAGATATTTTCAACTTTCTCAATGTATGCCTTAATTTCCAAACATTGATTAAGCGCAGAAATGCACACATGAAAAAGTATGCATATGTTTATAAACTGTTTCTAAGAAGTTTCGGCATGATAAATAGCGGTGATATTGCATTAGAGTGACTGTAATTATATATATATTTGTTGCAGTTTCTGCGCTCTCAGTGTTGTATACGAGCCTAAACTCTCCTTCTAAACTGGATGGATGGCAAACGAATGGAGGTGATCCTTGTGGTGATGGATGGGACGGGATTGATTGCTCTGCTTCATCCGTAACCAAAATGTACTGACACATTATTATGCATTATATTAAAGTGGTTAGCTCCCAATTCTGCTGAAGAATGTTAGCTGTCAATTTTGCAGTGACTTGTCAAGTCGTGACTTAAGCGGCTCATTGGGTTATCAAATGTCGAACCTGGCTCATGTTACCTACCTGTGAGTACAGGATGCTGTTTTAGTAGTAGATACCTTCCTATGTTATTTTTTGTTTTGTTTATCATTTCTCACTGAGTGAAACTAATGTGAAGCTGATAATTTGTTTTGGCTCTTAGTACAGTGATGTAAGCAACAACAATCTCAAGGGTGATATTCCATATCAGCTGCCACCCAATGTAAAGTATCTGTAAGTAAGAAATGAGATGTTGCGTATTTATTTTAGGATGATAACCATAATCCTAGTATAACATAACTTATTAGCTCGAGCATTTATACAATTCTTACTCCAAACACCAAAGTCTCACACTTCATGTTTTTCCCAATGCTGTATAATATTACGAGATTCGTGATGGCTATTGTCCTGCAGGGATTTCTCAAGAAATGAATTCACTGGTGTCGTGCCTTACTCAATTTCACAAATGACTGATCTCGAGTACCTGTAAAAAAAGTTGTTTCAGTCTGTTCACGTTTTTAAGTTGTATGGTAGTGCTAGTGCATCTCACTCACATTTGATTGTTGTGTTTGCTGCAGAAACCTTGCTCAAAATAAGCTTAATGGACAGCTGAATGATATGTTTGGAAGGCTATCTAAGTTGACTGAAATGTATGTATCATTTTGTTTACAAATGTTTTGTGTTGAACTATCCTGATCCGTGAATGTATGCACATTGTTTCACTTGATTGTTCTTGGTATGTGCTTCTGCTCGCTTCTGACAAACAACATAAAAAACTGGATTGTCCTTAGCATATTGATAAATTATGGCAAGGGGAAAATTTGAGCGCTAGATTTTTCGTAGTGTAATTCTTTTTGGTATTGCTTGAACAACGAGACTATTTACAGGGATCTCTCATATAACTCACTGTCAGGTGACTTGCCGCAAAGTTTTGGATTGCTTTCAAGCCTGACAATATTGTAAGACATCATCTACAAGTACTCGCATTTAAGCTTTATTCATCTAAAGAAACCTTGCTAAGGCATCAAATCTCAGGCTCTTATGTATGAATTTCTTCCGCAGATCTTTGCCAAATAACAAACTATCTGGTTCCATAAATATTCTGGCCAACATATCCCTCCAAGAATTGTAAGTATATCCTTGCTGTAATACAAGAATGATATACAACCTTTCTTTTCCCGTGCCAGTAGAGAATGCGTGTATAAGGTTTATTTAGGGTTACTGTGAGATTTAGATAATTTATCTCTCTTTACCATTTCTTCCAGAAATGTAATGAACAACAAATTTACTGGCTGGATTCCTAACGAGTTAAAGGGTATCGACAAGCTCGAGTACGGACTTCTTATGACTGCGTCTTTAGTTTCTGACTGCCGTGTATCCTCTAATAGCTCAAGTGTATTTTTGAAGGACCAAAGGTAATTCTTGGTCATCTGGGCCTGCACCTCCTCCTCCACCAGGTGTAAAACCCCATGCAAGGTCACAAAATGAATCAAACGGAGGCAGTTCCAAAGTGATAGGGGTTATCATTGGCACAGCAATCTTCGGTGTGCTGGTAATTACTGCAGTTATACTGATTATATCTGTACGACAATCTCATCCATCTTTAGTTTATATGGATGACGAAGAGAGCGTTAGTGCGCGTCGACAGTTCACTGTACTTTCATCTCAAAAGTTATCCCCAGATTTGCATGCCAACATTGGTCAGGACTTAAAAGGTGATGCATTCCAACCGCTTTTTTATATGTGATTTCAGTAGATATTCTACAACTTTACAAGACTCCTATTGTTGCTGGTCCCTTTCATATACAATATGTTTGACAACACTTTTTCTTTGACGAACTTTCAGTTTATTTATTTTTACTTTGATGTCCTGACATCTGAAGAACCTGTTTATTTCAACTGATATGTTTCATTATCTCTGCCAGCTGTTAGGAAACCAGATTCATCAAATTCCTTTGATGTAAAATCTGTGCAGTCATCTTCGTCAGCTCGCTTAAAGCCATCTCTCAATGATAGAATCCAGTCATTTAGTGACAATGAATTTGAAGCCCGTTTGAACCTTAAACGAAGTGAGTCCATCCGACCTTCATGTTACAGCTTTGCAGATTTGCAAAGCGCAACTGGTGGCTTCACAACAGGCCTTCTTCTTGGTAAAGGGACCATTGGAAGTGTCTACAAGGCAAAATATCCAGATGGAAAGGTAGAATTACGTATCACCTGCTAGTAGTATTTGTTTCATTTTCTATGACCAGTGAAGTAGAGTGCAGCCGATCACGTGAATTACACACCTTGATAGCTTTGAGTCTGAACTTATATCCGTTTACATTTACTAACAGACTCGTACTTGCAGCATGTCTCAAAGTATCGAGCATTGTAACTCATTGCAATATCGAGCAAGGGACCATTGGTCTCTCCTTATTCTTTACTTTCCACTTTTGCTTCTTAGGTTTTTGCAGTCAAGAAGATAGACTCGTCTTTGTTCCACGATAACAATGTGCAAGATTTCAATGATCTTGTTGACACAATTGCAAAGTGCAGCCATCCAAGTATTGCTAGGCTAGCTGGTTATTGTTCAGAATCAGGTCATCGTCTGCTGGTTTACGAGTATTTCAGAAATGGATCACTTTATCATTTTCTGCACCAGTCAGATGGTTTTAGCAACCCACTTACCTGGAACACTAGGGTTCGAATTGCTTTTGGCACTGCTCGTGCTATTGAGTGAGTCTGTTTATACGTTGATAATCTGTCCTAGTCAATTTTCTTTCTGTTTTCAATTATAGAAATTTTTGATCTTGTTTAAACTACTAGGTACCTCCATGAAGTCTGTACCCCATCAACAATTCATAAAAATATCAAGTCTGCTAATATCTTGCTCGATGTTGAACTGAATCCCCGCCTCACAGATTGTGGCTTTGCAAAGTTTTACGAGGTACTTAACTTTTCAAGGCTCAGTTTCATGGGTTTCTGCTATTATGCTTGTTAATATACAATGCATTCAACCTTCTGCTTCAAGATGACTTATTAATGATTAATGTATCGCAGAGAACAAGTCAGAATTTGAGGGCCGGATATACTGCTCCAGAATGCACAGTACCTTCAGCATTTACGACAAAGAGTGATGTTTACAGTTTTGGAGTTGTCATGTTGGAACTCTTGACTGGAAGGATGCCTTTTGACAGGTTTGTTGTCTACATCTACATATATGAGGATCATACAATATTATTCTTGTCCTCGGGAACTGCTAAAAAAAACTTGGTGGCTGAATTGGCAGTTCGAAACCAGAATCAGAAAAGTGTCTAGTAAGATGGGCAGCTCCACAGTTGCATGATATAGATGCATTGTCGACAATAGTCGACCCAGCTCTGCGAGGATTGTATCCTCCAAAGTCGACATCTCAGTTTGTGGATATTGTTGCTGTGTGTGTTAGAGTAAGCAAAGACTTCTTGACAATGTCTATGTTAAGCCACTTTCCCCATGATTAAGAAGAGGTTATGTTATTCAAATGATGCAGGCAGAGGCAGAGTTTCGACCTCCCATGTCTGAGGTGGTTCAATTGTTAGGACGGCTTGTGCAGGGAGGATCTCGGCCGATAGATGACTATGATTACTACTAATCTTGGATAGATGTTTTGTAAAATACCAGTAAATTGAAATATAGATATGTAAATCCTTCTATTCTAGCTTGTAAAAGAAAGAGATTGGATACTTCATTGTTGCATGAATTCTTCGACTGTATCCCTGATATAAACCGACCAAGATCAGCCTATCTGCAAATAACAGCTGCTCATCACACAAAAGTATGTACCCCAGTTTGATGCAAAAAATAAAACGCGTGCTAAACTTGCTATGATCGAACACATGAGACACAATTTTACCTACCCCTTAGAATGCTAATCTAAACGTCCATTTTCCATGTAAGAATACATGTGAAGTCTCACACCATCATGGATGCAATCATGCAATATCCTTGTAACGGGACAAGGTTTTTTGTGTCTAGCCATGGAGAGAGTACTTCGACTTTCTGCTTTGAATTCTCTTTCCATCAAGCCCATCTCGCCTGACAGCTTCTTAACAGCCAGCTTTTTCCCATCGGCTAAATTCGCTTTATAAACCAACCCAAAACTCTTTTGCTGTCAGCTATAGTAAGCTCCTTTTTTTTAGATGTCATCATTTCATAGTGTGGCGAAACAGCATGACCATCCAAACTTGTATCAGCTGCAGTTGCATGAAAATGCATCCATATTATTACTGTCAACCTCCATCTTGGGGCGAATCTTTCTTTTCCTTATCTGCCACATTGCTAATAAAGTAAGGAGTAAACCAGTGCTGATGATTCCAAGGACTATTCCTATAGAGAGGCTCGTGTTCAAACTTCAAACCTTTGACACCCCTGACATTTTTGGGTTCGGCAAGTTTTGTTCAGAAATTCACCACACAGTTTTGGATTTCCAACAAAACTAGTGTAGACAAATGTCCCATATTGACCTCCTGTAGGTATTGGACCCTTCCAAATCGTTGTCTGAAAGGTTCATGAAGGATAAGAAAATGAGAGATTTAAGTGACTGTGGAGTCTGTCCTGACAAGTCATTTGCTGAAAGGTCCAGTAATTCCAGAGCAGTGATGCTAGAAAGTTCCTGAGTAAATGCTTCCTGAGAAATTATTGTGACTAAGGTCCAACACATAATTCCTCAGATGGCCGATTTCAACTGGGATTGTACCACTAAATGAGTTATTGCTCAAGGGAAGACTAGCGAGTTGATTGTAGAACTGCGCATTGGTGCCCTTGTTGGGTATATAACAAAGACAGGCAATTCCAAATAAAATTATCGACGCATTACCTCATTGTACTTCAGATGTCAGTGTTGGTAACAGAGCAAGCTTTTTTAAGGAACTCCCCCGACATGCTGTTAATAGACAAGTCTAAGTAAGAGAGGCTTGGTAGCGAGCCTACAAAACTAGGGGTCACTCCTTCAATCTGATTAAGGGACAAATCCAATACTTTCAGCTGAGCTCAACTTGGCTATCCAGGAAGGGAAGACACACTTCAGTTGACAGCCCACCTAAACCCAAAACTCGAAGAGACTGAAATCCATTGAACCCAAAACCAATGCTATATTTTCATTCATAAAATTCTTTGAGATAATCAAATTGCTAAGATTTTTGCAACTCAACAGACTCCTAAGCGCACCAGCAATATTAGACAAATTGTTCACGGAGATGGGAAAAAAAAAACGACAGAGGCAGAAGAAATCTCACCTCTCAGGCTATTATTTAGCCAATCTTAATCCAGTCAGTGTCTTGCTAATTTGGTATGGTCCCAAATCCATAGGTACTAGTATTAACAAGTTTCGAGAAATCCATAAGTGTACGTATCTAATGGTATATATGCATCCTATTACATCACCATAGGGAAAATTGCTTCATAATTTACTTGCATACAATACTTCTTTCAGGCTGCGATCCTATGAAAGGAAGAACAGAAAATGGGGCATCGGGGGAAGTCAAACCGAGACAAAAATGACCACCATAGCTCAAAATCTCGACCCAACTGATTTGGAAATGTCCATGAACAACAAGGGTAAATAATACACATTTGCATTCTAATGAATAAAATGTCACCTCTTCGTTTTCTTGATCCTTGAACATCATTATCAATTTCCTTCACTGCGAAAAAATAAACATCTTTGGAGAAAAACCTCAGCATTTGGAATATCAGCTTTTGGTTTCAGTGGGAAAGATCATAAGAGGACCTCCCCAAAATTTCACAAACCTCACTGTCAATGGAGAGTAGTGTCAACGATAGTGTATGTACCGGACAGCCGGCACACTCCATGTTTATGGCAGAATTGATTCAGCAATGCAGGTCTGGCGTTTGTGTTTCAAAATTTAATGGCAGTGACTACCCATGAGCTTCTAATTAAACTAGACACAGGCCGGCTGCTATCTGAATACAACACTCCCGTTCTGCTGCTGCTTGAGATCTTCGATAAGTGATACATAGAATGACTTTAATGCCTTAAAATCGGTGGTCTGCTGGAAAAACAAACAGAGTCAGAGTTTGTACATGTGGACTTTAGTGCTACAAAATTTAAAGTCCCAATAGCACGTTTCAGACAGCGCACGTAGCAACGCCAGCAGCTTGCTACTACTAGAATTTGAAGTGTGCAAGTATAAAAAACTACTATCAAACCTGTAGTTTCTGACAATACTGCTCGGAGTAGTTCTGGGGACAGTGAGCAGCAGGAAAAGCTCTAGACAGGAGATGGTTGACGAAATCATCTCCGAGTCTATCATACATGACCTTGTGAGCGACAACTATTTCTCCAAGCAAACCATTCTGGCACAGCGTGATACATATCAAATAGTTTTAAGTAATATACGTCGGGATGCTAAAACAATGTATTTAAGTAACATCCAAACTTACTGTGGCTGCATCACGAAGGTTGACAGACGTATCAAGTAAACTGTACAAACAACAATCTGTTGCAAAACGTTCGATGATGAAATTACGGAAGCCAGGCACCTGATAAATGTTAGACACCAAGGTTAAATAGAATTTAGTTGAATTATCTCTAAACATTCTGATTGCAACAGACATATTATTTCGCCAGGATAAAGTATAGGTGTCTGAACTCTGAGCATCACCTTATCATCACCATATGGAGTGGCACACCAATCTTTAATCAATCTGACAAAAATCTGTACGCATGACTGAGTACAGCAACAAAAACCATAGTAATTAGCAAAAGAACGCACAGAAGAATGTAATCGAAGCAATGAGGCATTGAACTGAGAAAACTGAAAAACCTTCCGCAGCGAGATATCCTTGTGATGACAGGATGAGGACAGCAGAAACTGCATTATTTGATCCAAGTAGGGCATACTTTTGGGAGATAGGAGCGCAGCTGACAAATCATTTGTGGCTGTCAGATGAAGAAATTGGTAAAATGTCTTCTGAAGATTTAGCAATTCGCGCATCTCCTAAAAGATGAAAATCACGCATTCTTTATCAACAATTCAAATTTCAGAAGCATGCAACTTTGCAATTGTTGAAATAACCTGAAAGCATAATGGGAGAAAGCACAATTATAAATTTCTTGTTCTCTTTCACATATACCTCAGTATTGCTTTCAGGCCCAGTTGGAAGGGGATTTGGAGGGAGGATACTGAAGATTCTCCCCGCAATAATCGGAAACACTTCCGCCATTATGTCGAGTATGGATGAACGGAATTTAGTAAGCTGATTGATTAGGAGAAGAAAACTACCCATCTCTTTGGGCTGTAACAGATAAATATTGATACAATAAAATTTATAGTTAAATAATTACCTCTCCAAAATATATCATGCTACCATAAATTTCAAATTTGAAACGCTTTAAACTATAAACATACTATTCCACGGTGTATGCCAAAATAGTATGCAACAACAACAACAAAATACTTCTCACTGAGGCTACTGATATACAAACAACCCAAACATAATTATGTCTTGGTTATTACTACTTCCACCAGAAACAACAAGCCCCAAAGTCAGTTAGAATTCCATGCTATCTATTGTCAAATTTGCACAGGTTTTCCTCAAAGCGAACAACAAGTTACTTTTAATCCCTACCGTACCCTTTAAATAATGAGTAGGATTCAATATATGTAAAAAATAAATATACTGGATGAAGATGAAGATGAAGATGAACCATAATCCATAACAAACCACTTAATCCCTCTGACAACTAAAGTTTGCACTGCGATTCAGAGATATATTTTCAAAATGAAAGCTTACCTCCCTATCTTTGAGTAACTGATCCAATGCCGCGGGGAGGTAAGGTATCACAGATGGACCAAGAATGTCCACCATACGATGTAGAAAAGATGTCACCTGAAAAAACACAAACAAATGCATTTTTCTATTTCACCAATTTTCCTCTAAAACCAACACCAAGTTCATGCTAACACCCTCCAAACACTGAGACTAGTAAAACTCTAAGGTATGTTGTTTTTGCTCAAAAAACAAATACAGAAAGAGAATTAGTACTGTACCTTATTCTGCAAAGGATCAATCTTTGGAAACACATGAAGAATTTGCAGTAGTACATCCAGAGTCTGCAAAAGTACAATTAGCTAAAATTGACTACAACACTAAAAGTCAGTTAATCACAAAGAACAGACCAACTCACTCATGTTATCAGACAGACGGTTCTATAATGTAGCAACCATTAACCAGGGAAACTCATTAATAAGAAAGTTGTTTCTAATAAATTAGTTTTTCAGATTTTAATGGTAGCCTTATGAAATTAGTCTGTATGGGTCAAGCATTGCAAAGAATAACCAAAATATAACAGGCATGAACACGAAACTCACAAACCTGCTTGAACATGAGGCCGATGGTAGGACGACTACCACTTACTAGTCGTTCACTGAAACCCTGGGGTGAGTGATTATGAGAAAATTATGATATTAGCATGCCATTTTCATTAGGGTCAAGCAGGTGTTACCTTGCTTAGCGCATTGATTGCCATGACATTTTGCTGAATGATGGCAATGTGCGGAAACAAATCTTGGGCACCTTTCTCTTCAGCATTCATTAGAAATCCCTGCACCTAAAGTTGAGAGAAAAAAAAATCAATGACCATTTTTTTGGAAGTGACCTGATATAAGCGTCCTACCTGTTGACAAAGAGGAGTAAGCAGTGCAGAGAGGTATTCAGCCTGCTTCTCTAAAGGAACGTCTTCCATTCCAATCAGTAGACCGATTGCCTATGAATTACCGAGAGATTAGCTGTAAGTTCTAGGCGCATGAGATATCATATTTAACTTTGCATTATTAACATTGATCAGAACTCTCACTTCAAAAATGTGGCTTCCATCTTCAGAACCAGAACGCTCTTTCGACGAGATATCCAATGTGAGCTGAGCTATTTTATCTTGCAAGCTCTGCCAAATCTTTACATAAATTAATAAGATTTTTGCACATAGGGATGAGATAATGAAAAAGCAACAACTAAGTCAAATTAAAATATTTAACCTGTAATATTTGTTCAACGAAAGGCAAAAAATTTGCTTTAAGTTTCTTCACAACTTTCATGAAGAGATAACTTGCTCTCCTGGCAACATTTACATTAGGATGACGTATACCTCTCTCGTCAAGAAACGCAGTCAGTACCATAGGGATACACTGAGACTTTTCCTGAACACATTTTGAATATCTTGTTATGGTCTCCAAATATACGAGGGCAACAATCCTATTTGAGTGGCACTGAAACGTAGTCGATAAGAGCATAAAGACAAGTTTGTCTAAGATCCCATTCCCAGATTTTAGTGCTTCATCACTAATCGCCTCTCCAAAAGCATGGAACATTGACAAAGCAGCTTCAACCTCCTCAACGTTTCTCTCTGTTGGAGAAGAAACAGCATTAACCAACGAACTGTGGATAAATCTTTGAGTAACATCAGGAGCTACACATCCCACGTTACGTAGCAATGCAAATAAATCTTTTCGGAAGTCAAACATCCTATCTTCTTCTTCCTGCCCAATTTTATCCAAAACATCAATGTTGTGGCGATAGGCAGGATCATAGCATATCTGCATATGGATCATTTCCAATATCCGACCCACATGGAAGAGCTGTTTCTCACTTAATGAAGTTGATGACAGACTCTTCATCATGTCAACATACCCTGAAAGAAACTGCACAATGCTGAAGGCCAGATCGGTATCACAATTCTGCATAACACAAAAAACAGATGGCAATACTTGGTCTAAAAGATCCATAGAAACTCTCCTTGCCTCCTCAGAATCTAATTTATTAAAGCAAAAAAGAGCCTCTGCAGCATAGCCCGTAAGTAATAAAGCTACTTTCGACCAAAACTCCGATCCACTGTCCTCGATCACCAACCTGAAAATCCGATCCATACCAAGATTTTGCAGAAGAGAGAGTTTCAAGCTTAAATTCATTCCTTTTGACACAACTGCTAATAAACAAGTTGCAGCCCCGCCACGTAACTGTTCATCTAAGCCTTCTTCCAAAACCAAGCTAAATAGCAACGGCATAAAGGTATCATTCATGATCAATCCTATGTCAATCCACGCAATGTAACTCCTCATGCATTCCAACACCATCGCACATAGTTCCCAATTTGAGTTTTTAGATTTAGAGAGAACCTCATACCAAATACTCACTATCTGCGGAACACATTGCTGCCTCATAGCATCCTTAACCCTCGCCGCCACAGCCGGCGTGGTCATCTCATCACATCCATGACTCTCCGCATCAATCAACTCAGCATCCAACCTAATCAACACCCTGCAAAACATATTAACCACCTCAACTCCCTTCCCCAAATGCTGCAAAAAATCAACAAACACAGACGACCAAACCATCGGATACTCAAACTTAATCAAAGTAGCCAAAACCTGCGCAAGCTTATTCCTCACAAACCCCGGTCCATCCAAAACCCTAACTAAATTCTTCTCATCAACACACCCATAACACGCCATCTTAAACACCGATTCCCTCACATACGCCTTCTCCTCCGAACTCATCCCCACATATCTCGACCTAACCACATCATACAAACACTGTAAACACCAGAATTGAACCTGCACTAGCTTCGTAAACCCTAACCGCTCTATGCATATCTGGCAAGCAGTCGGCGCTTCCTTCACCTGCTGACAAAACGACAACGCTTGCAATTTAAGCGCCGAATCGACGGCGCCGGATTCATCGAAGCTGATCAGAATAGCTTTTTCGAGATCATCCATAAATCAATCGAAGAGCGATTGATGGTTTCGGTTCAATTGACTGAGAGACGAAGTAAGTGTCGTTTGGGAGGGTTTGGGACGTTTAGAGCGATGAACCGATTTCGGTTGTGGAGTTGAGATTTCCAGGAGAATTATTTATATCATTATATGGGGTGTTAATTTGATTACGTGATTAGCGAAGTCGGTTGCGGTTAAGCAGTTCGATTTCTAACATTATGTGAAGGAGTTTGGTGTGGACGTTGTGGTTTACTGTCGCTTCTGCATGTAGCTTTTGTGTAATTTTTTTGTGCTAGATTGATGAGGCGTCCGATGCGTTCATGCTTTAATTATGCAAAATATATATCTATCTGAAGAAATTAAATAGGGGCATATGAACAAAATATTATAATAGATTATAGGATTTATTAGCAAAAATCATCCGTAAAATACAGATTTTTGAATTCGCCACCCGTAAAATACAATATTAGTCAAACCAACCCATAAAATATATTTTTTTTTAGTAAAAGCCACCCGTTTCACTTTAATAAACTTTAAAAAATCAAAAGAATTATCAAAAAAAACTTTAAAAAATTTGAAACTTCATAAAACAAATATAAAAAATCC
>JAWWMW010085294.1:0-12348 GCA_035048345.1 Echeveria elegans
AATGGATGTAGCTGTTATAGACAGAAGCCTGTTATAACGGGAGGAATTTGGCCGGTAAAAAATGGTTATGACCAAAAGTAGCTGTTATAACGACAAATCTGTTATAAGAGGCGCTGTTATAGGGGGAGATGATTGTAGAAGTTTGGAGCAAAACATATCAAAAATGGAGATTAATAGAGTAAAATTATAAGTTTTGGACCTTTTGAGTTTTGAAAGCTTCCACTACCATCACAAAAATGACGCAAATTATAAATGTTAAATCACTGGACGCTGATTTAAATTACCGTTCACGTGGATGCCGATTTATTTGTATTTTAAAAAAATTTAAATAAATACAAATATTCAATAATAATATTTATTTATTTAAAAATATAAATAAACAGCATCCACGTAGACGCTGCTATATTTATAAAAAAATGTACATAAATATAAATAGTAGCATCGACGTTGATGCTAATTAAGACCTAATTTCAAAAACAATTACATAAATATATAAATATATTAAATATAAATATAAATATAAAATTTTTAATATAAACATTTGAGAATAAGATATTTTTACATAAATATTTTCACATAAATTAGCATTTTTACATAAAAGCCCCTATTCTAATCCTCCTCCTGCGGCGGGGCTTGACTGGAAGAAGACGGAGCAATTTGATTGGCCACTATCTGGACCATGAAAACCTCTATCCTCTGGCGGAACTCCCACAACTCCGTTATTTCATCCCATATCTACTACATCTCCCGTGTCAGCTGGTTATTGTGGTGGTACAGCCGGATCGGGCGAGCGACCTCTCGTCGAGCGGTCGATATCTGCTGAATGAACAAGTCAAGTGCTGCTCTACCAACTCTAAAAACTTGAATACCTGGGCCAACCCCGCCGACAGACTCGAAGTACGCGTCACTGGATTACTGAAATGACGTGTCGTCTCAGACTGACTACTCTAGGTGAGGATCTCATGAGTCCGCTCCTAATACATGTTAAATAATTATTAAAATAAGGCTTTATTACCGGAAACCACCCGTAAAATACGAGTTTTTTCAATAGCCACCCATAAAATGGGATATTACCAATAGTCACCCATTAAAATATTTTTTTCCAATAGCCACCCATATAAAAATAATCACTTCAATAAACACCCACCCATTGGAAAATAATTCATATAAAATAACAAATAAACTCAAAATATTCAAAACTTTAGAAAATAAATATAAAAAAACCGATCATTTAATTTCATATTTAACAAAAAAATTATACCTTAAAATTATTTTTGTATAAATTGAATTCGATATTTCACAATTTTACTAAATTTTAGGTCAAAACTTTATCAAAAATATAAAAAATGGTTTAATAGTTTTGAATTACTGTTTTGAACGTCTTTGAATTTTAATGTAATTTTATAATTTTATTTGCTATTTTTATTGAAACAGTTGTTGATGGGTGGGTGTTTATTGAACTGATTATTTTTATATGTGTGGCTATTGGTAAAAAAATATTTTAATGAGTGGCTATTGGTAATATCATATTTTACGGGTGACTATTGGAAAACCCGTATTTTACGGATGGTTTCCGATAATTAACCCTAACATGATATGTTTTAAAGGTAATTCATTGACAATATATCAACAATTCATTCCGAGGGTAAACTCGTGTTGTTTTCTGGTCCCCTACTGTGGAACATTGCAATAAAAAAACAATTCATTGATGGAATGGACGTGCACAGTTACTAAATTCTACATATCTGCTTGAATTCGTCATATCTTTCAATTTAAGGCTCTTTGTGGGGTAGGAATTACTGGATTCATGTAGTAATTAGTAGCGATCCGAGTCATTAGATTACGAAATCATCCAGTGGCCTACATTAATCCAAAAACTGACTTCTAAAATGAATTTTCATCAAGGGTAATCGACACTTACTCGATTTAACCCAATTAGGAACCGCTTGTCCATTGCCGTCAATTGAGTAGATTCAATTCCCACACCAAAATTTGATGTTGAGGTTGGAAATCCTAAATGAAGGAAAACCAAATGTAGGCATATTTTGGTGTACCAAGTTTTGCTATTGTCGCCAACAAAGATTTGGCCAAGTGTTTGAGCTCTGTTCTTAAAAGGTTGTTATTGTCCCGTTACTTAGCGTGGATCTGATCATTCTTCAGGTGGAAGTTCAATATTTATTGAGATCTTAGGGCTTATTCGTACTGGTGAAGTACCGAAATCGATGATGTATATTAGATTGATGGATATAGAAGTCGCATGTTGCGATATGTGCCTAATTTGAAGTTAGATACAGTTGATGATATTGAACTTGTAATAAAATGATTTATCCGCTGCAATTCACTATAGAAAAACAAAGTTTCCATACTGCCGTGACTGGCACAAGACCCAAATGTTGGTGTGTCCTTAATTTTGTTTTCATTTTGCAGGTATCATTTTGCTTGGATTTGAAGACAAGGGAGGAGCTGGGCAAGGCAACTGTGCTTCTTGCATCTGCATCTGCTCTTCTTGTAAGTCACTTCTTCCATCACATTTTAGATGCTACTTTTTAGTAGGTACATGGAAATGGAATTCATTGAAGTTGCATCATTTAATTCAAATCAAAATGCAATAACGTACGAAAACCTCAGGATATTTTGAATCATAGCACTTTATTTTTCACACTAGCTCTTACTAGTTACTACTAAGAATTTGAAATATTCTCTGCTAAGTTCTTCCTCAGTAGGCCAAAACAGTATAACTAAAGTAAATGTTATATTCGTGAAGGATCTTTTAACAGGAATGCCTGAATGCAGATCCGGATAAATTAGGCATTTGGGTCACTTGTGCTAATCTAGTTTCATCTACTAAAAAAACACAATCTTGCTGTTTACAACTGCGTGGAACTGAAGTTTCATTCCTTACATTGTTCTACTAAAGCAGATGACTGCGACTGAGCAACATACCTTAAGTAACATCTGAATCCATAATGCTGTAGAAGTCAAGTTAAAGTATTATATTGCTGTTAAAACAATACTCCTTAATAGAGCCCAACGTATATCATCAACCGATGTTGTTATAAAAACGAAGAAGAAGAAGAAGAATAACTAATATCATTCGGTTCGGTTGCCATGAAAATCAGTGGACATTTCTGCTCTTATTTCTTCAGTCATTTATGTCTTTTGCTACTGATGATTCCATCGCCATGTGTCTGTGCAATTACAGTCTTTACAGAAGACGAAACGGTATCCATGTTTGTCATCAAGGACTGATTATTAACTTAATAGTTCATATTCTTAGAAATTTATCTACTTTGGAATTTCACAGAGATTTTATATCGTATATCTGGGTGATCACCTGGGCGACCGAGACTCAGCCGTCAAGAAGCACCTAAATGTTCTTGCAACATTAAAAAGAAGGTGCATTTTCCCTTTGTTGCTTAATTTGCTCATCCATGACCCCAGAGAATTTCCTTTATTATTAGTTGATGAGTTTGTAAGATTGACGACGCATCATTATGCAGTGATGGTGAAGCTAGACAGTCCTTGGTGTATAGCTACACAAAAAGCTTCAATGCTTTTGCTGCACGCTTGTCAGAACATGAAGCTGATGAGATATCAAGTCTGCTCGAAGTTTTTTCTTGAATCTGATAACATACTTACAAACTTGTATTCCTGTTTCCCCAAGTCACAGTGTTCAAATTTCCATCTTGCAGAGATGGAGGAAGTGCTTTCTGTTTTTCCAAATGGTTATCACCAACTTCACACTACAAAGTCATGGGACTTTATAGGATTCCCACAGGCAGCAAGGAGAAAGCTGAATGTGGAAAAGGACATAATTGTGGGTCTTTTGGACACAGGTTCTCTCCACTTTAACCGGTGGCTCACTGATGAAACACATTGCCGCAGCTTAACTGAATATAACAAATAATTTTGAAATCCAATACTTGGCAGGAATCACTGTGGAGGCTGAGAGCTTCAAGGACAATGGGTTAGGCCCTCCTCCTGCTAAATGGAAAGGAACTTGTCAACAGTATGCAAATTTCTCCGGATGCAATAAGTAAGGAAAATGTTTACCTTTTGACGTAGATGAGTTATTTTAAGGCTTATCATTTGTTCGATTTCGTGTGTTCATGAAGAAAGGTGATTGGTGCAAGATACTTTAAGCTAGATGGGTTTGAAGATCCATCTGATGTTTTATCACCAGCTGATGCTGAAGGACATGGAACTCACACATCATCAACTTTAGCAGGAAATTTAGTTCCTAATGCAAGCCTTTTTGGCCTAGCTAAAGGGACAGCTAGAGGTGCTGTGCCTTCAGCTAGAATTGCTATGTACAAGGTGTGTTGGGTCACCTCAGGTTGCTCAGATATGGACATTCTTGCTGCGTTTGATTCTGCTATTCACGATGGGGTTGATCTTATATCCATTTCGATTGGTGGTGCTGGAGCTAATTTTCTGAAGGACTCCATTGCTATTGGGTCCTTCCATGCTATGAAGAAAGGGATTCTAACAGTTGCATCTGCTGGAAATAATGGACCTATCCCAAGCAGTCTCGCTAACCATGCTCCTTGGATTCTGACAGTTGCGGCTAGTGGTATTAACAGGGAGTTCAGAAGCAAAGTATCCCTGGGGAATGGACAAACTGTTGAAGTAAGTTGAAATCAAAATACTCATTGTGCGTGAACTCTTTTACAATTGCATGTTAAACCTTGGTTGCTTGCTACTGGTTAACATTTCACTACCACGTGTCCATCGTCTCAGACTAGCAAAATAACTCCACTCCATGTAATGCAGGGTGTTGGGATAAGCGGATATGAGCCAGACAAGAAAATGTATCCTCTTATTCATGGGGCAGATGCAGCTAGGAACTCAGCCAGCAAAGACAGTGCTAGGTGATCACCTTGTCGATAAAAATAATTTCATCAATACCTTTTGGCCCATGATGACTAGCCATCACATTATGCTTTCACAGTAGACTCAACTTCTAGGTACTTTTGGCATTGCAGATTTTGTGAGGACAATTCTTTGGACCCTAGCAAGGTAAACGGAAAGGTAGTGTTCTGTATGCTGTCAGCTTGGGGAGCTGATTCCGTAGTAAAAGGAGCTGGAGGAGCAGGAACCATTATTGAAAGCTCAGTGTTTCTCGATGCACCCCAAATTTTCATGACACCAGGAACTATGGTTAACTACAGTACTGGTGATGCCATCAATAGCTATATTCACTCTACAAGGTAACTCTTTCATCTCCGTTCCCATCTCTTCACTTTTTTTTTTGGGGGGGGAATAACTTGACATTTATATTCCGTTAAGCCATAAAGATCCTTAAAACACAAGAGAAAAAAAACCAACACCTGCCTACCAGGCACACCTATTAATTAGCTGCTTTTAGAGTTACATACATTCCAGGTTTTACAATCGTTCCAACTCCTAGGCCCTAGCAGCAATTACATTGCACACAGTTCTCCAATCCACTTTATAGTGCTCGTTACCTGCCTTTTACTGTTCCTCGCCTGCCATATGGAGTAAACAGCTTCAGCTGTAGCCATCTTTAGCACTATGCTTCTGGCACTCTTCCTCTTTGTGTTTTGCAAGATCCATTAAATTTCATCATCCCATTGCTTTGGCATATGGCCGAACCCCAGCCACTGTAGAATTCTGCTCCACACCTTTTTTGCAAAAGGACAAACAAAGAACAAACGATTCACTGATTCTTTACCATCACATAAGTAGCAGTCTTCATCTGTGTTTATTCCAAATCTCGAACGTCTGTCTTTTGGTGTATTGTATATTCTCCTAAGGCATGTCATCCTTAGAATAAATCTGGCTCTTGGTCTAGCATCAATGCTGTAGAAAAGCTTTCTCCTGTTCACATTATCTTTTATCAGCCTCAATGCCTTATACATTTCTCCAGTAATCTGATGGTATTTTTGTTAGCACTCTGAATCGATACAGCCTCTCAGTAATCTCTAACTATTGGTTTTTGAACAGGCACAGCTTGCCATCTGCAGTTATCTACAAAAGTCACGAAGTAAAGATCTCAGCACCTTTTGTTGCATCATTTTCCTCCCGTGGTCCGAATCCCAGCTCTGGGAATCTCCTCAAGGTCAGTTATTAGAATTTTCAGATATTATTTTCTTTCATTTGTTTCTGAATGAATTCCTCAAACAGCCTGATATTGCTGCCCCCGGCATAAACATACTAGCTGCATACACTCCATTGAGATCACTTACTGGGGAGAAAGGTGACACCCAATTCTCAAAATATACTCTCATGTCCGGAACTTCTATGGCATGCCCCCATGTTGCTGGTGTAGCCGCATATGTCAAATCTTTCCACCCAGATTGGTCTCCTTCTATGATAAAATCTGCCATTATCACAACAGGTGACATGATGAGCTACAACTTACTAGGAATATCTGATTTCTGTACTATAGTTTTGATTTGGCCTTGCTTACTGTTTTCCTTCAGCCAAGCCAATGAGTAGACGAGTCAACAAGGATGCAGAGTTTGCGTACGGTTCAGGTCAATTGAATCCATCAAGAGCCAAGAACCCTGGACTAGTCTACGAAGCAGACGAGCTCTCATACATCCAATTCTTATGCCATGAAGGATACAATGGATCATCATTAAGTGTCTTAGTTGGGTCCAAAACTGTCAACTGCTCGCAACTTCTGCCTGGATTCGGTCAGGATGCTCTAAACTATCCCACTATACATCTCAGCCTAACCAACAAAAACAAAAACCAGACGACAACAGGCATCTACAGACGCAGGGTCACCAATGTTGGACCAGCTGTATCTGTCTTTACCGCAATTGTCAAAGCGCCTACTGGTGTGACAATCTCAGTGAGGCCGACTACCCTGAATTTCACTAGAACCTCACAGAAGAGGAGCTTCACTGTTGTGGTGAAGGCCGACACAACGGTAACCGGCAAGATAGCTTCTGGTTCGCTTATTTGGAGGAGTTCCAGGTACCTAGTAAGGAGCCCCATTGTGGTCTATAATCCCGAAAGCTGATAATAAGTAATCTTATATCTCCATAAAATGTACACAATTTGGAGAAATGCTCACATCACTCCATTGTGAAACTTCAAGGTTCACTGTGATAGTAAAATATCAAATTCAATAATGAATACTTCTACATCACATTCCTGGAAATCAGCCTCTAATATATCTAACTAGTTATACAACACAAGTAAGAAGCAACCAATAAAATTTGTGAACTTTTTTCTTCTGTTTCAAGTCGTTGAAGTTCACATCCAATCCTTTTGTATTGGGGATTGTTAATCCTCAACACCTGCCACATTGTGAGGCGTCGCCGTGCATGTTACCGGCTCCGCCACCTGTCTCTCACACAGCGCTGCTACTGCTACCAGGTCGTCACTTCAGACTCATAGCCGTAAGGAACAGGCAGAGTCCAAAGGTAATTTGGTCTTGCGATTTATGAGCTAGGGTTTCATCTTATTTATTTTTCGCTTTCATCAGACCCGATATCGTTTTGTTTCACCGCACTCAGCCTGCAACACAGTTCCGACTTCCCGCGGCTCTTCCTCGCCTTCTCTTTGTTCGTTTGTTGTTTCAATATGGCTGCACCAGAATGTTATTGATCCGGAAGTGAACGACGACACTTTGGCTTACCTGGAAGTGAAGGTTTTCAACAAGTGGAGCTGAGGTTTGTCAAATGTTCCTTTTGCAATCCAATTCACTAGTCATTTGTCCGATTTAGGTTACAATTGGTATCAAGTTTACTGCTTTGTGTGTTTATGTATCTTTAAATTATTCAATCTGCTGTAAATTGGTGTCATGGTGTGTATCTTTAAATTGGTGTGTAAATTGTTGACTTGGTGAATGACATGTCTTTGATTGATTACATTAGACTTAAGTTCTTTCTTACTGCTAAAAATATTTATAATAACTCAATGAGGCATGCAAACTATGCAAACTATTAACGAGAGGGCACAATTAGGTAATGAGCTAACACTATTGTGATTAACGAGCGGAATCTTAATGGGTAATGAGATTAACGAATATTGAGATCATATATCCGATTAAACTAATGGGAGGTGAATGGGCTTAACGGACGATTTCTGAAATCTCATTGAGTAATGTGACATTTTGATACTCATACTTAAAAGGGTCAAATATGGCGGGAGCGAGATGCTAACGGGCGAGTACAATTGAGTTATAGTCGAATGGGGAAAAAAAAATCTCGTTTAGTCCATTAACGCTATTGAGACTAACCAGTGAGATCTTAATGGGTAATGAGTTTAACGAATATTGAGAATTTATTCCAATAAACTAATGAGAAATTAACGGACTATTTTTTAATGGACGAGTATCGGGATCTTATTGGATAACAAGACATTTTGACACATCTAGTTTCACACACAGCTGGAAGATACTCTGCCAATATATTTAGGAAGGCTCGATGCCCAATTACGGAGAGGTTGACAAAATCTCTCATGATATGTACAACCGTAACAATGGTATGAACCTATTGGCTGTTAGAATTGTGAGGCATGCCATGGAGATCATCCACTGATCAGAACCCAATCCAAGTTATTGTTTATGCTATCTTCATCAGGTAATGATGATATTTAAAATTTTGATACTGGGGCGTATGAGCTAGTCTGTTACTGGAATGACATGACTGATTAGTCTTTATATGTCATAACAGTGGACCATGGGAAGACGCTACTAGGATTGCTTCTGCTGGTGCTATTCGCAGACAGGCCGTTGATATCTCCCCTCTCAGAAGGGTCAACCTGGCCATCTAGCTCCTAACCACAAGAGCTCGTGAAAGTACCTTCAGGAACATCAAAACCATTGCCGAGTGTCTTGCTGATGAGCTCATTAATGCTGCCAAGGGTTCATCAAACAGTAATGCCATTAAGAAGAAGGATGAGGTTGAGAGGGTTGCCAAGGCTAACCTTAAAGTTAGAACAGTACAAGTGTCCTCAGCAACCTTTTTGTTTTAGTCTATGTTTTGTTATCCCTCTGTTCCTTCACCTATAGTTTAAGCTGTAAACAGCAAACACCCTTATTGGAGCAGATTTCAAGTATGATTTTGACCTGTTTTCAGCATAGCAGTTGAGAATTGGGCACTAAAAACTCGTGGCAGATTTTGCAAGGGTGCCTAATCTCACATAAAAACTTCAAGTATGATTTTGCAATCTCACTTTTTTTAAAAGAAAGGACAAAGTGAAACTACTCCGTTTGGCATCTGATGCAGCTGTTTAAACGACATATCATTGCCATCCGTACGCAGCCAGCTGGCAAACTCTAGAAGGAGGTCGTTCTATTTGAATACCTGTTTGTTTCCGCCAAGCTGAAGCCTGACGCCTGGAACGTTTCTGTGCCTTAACAGATACCTGCAAAAAATGACCGTCCCAAACAAAAACAGACACAAAACCTGGCTCTGGATCCTGGAAATTACAGACTCTAGAGGACTTGGCTTTAAGCTGATAACCTTTACGTAAGTTCTGGACATGAACCAAAAGAAAAAATAGCCTGAGTACATATCAGATTACACAACATCATTAAAAGAGCATATAAGGTGTAAGATTTGCAAACCATACGTAACATCCAAACACGAAAATGGAAGTACGGACACCAGCGTGTGCTAGCCTAGTAACTTTCCTATTAAGACACTTGCGCTCACCACATTTGTTTGAATGTGAGTCTAAAGAAACCGATGAAAACGTCTACAAAAACTTTTATTTGTATCTTTAGAAGGCACTATTCTACCTCTGAGATTATAACCAGGCGCTTAAGAAAGAACTAAGCACACTGACAGTAATGACTTCTTTCACTCTTCAGTCTTCAGAAGAACCAACCTGCTCAAGGTGTTGGCCATGCGAGGCTAACGAACCCGAGACAGCTCATAAGGAACCATCTGAAGCCTGAAGGCCCAAAATCCACTCGAGCCTAGACAAATCAAGGCATGAGTCTAAGGCGAGTCGAAGAAAAGAAAAAAAGATGAAGATATTTTTACCAAAGCCCGCTCGAGCAAGCACTCAGATGCGCACAGAGAGCAACCAAAAATGAGAATGGCCAAAGAAGGTGACCAACTCCGGCTACTAGTTGGGGGTAGGAGTGAAACCCTTTCATTACATTGCATCTTCTCATTATGGCATCTTACATCTCCTCATACATTCATCCATGCATTTGCAGTTAAAGTAAGAAACTAAGAAACATTGTAAATGCATTCTACTTAAAGCATCAACATTTTTTTAAAAGATGAAAACCTCCGGATTTCATTCAGCATTCAGTGTACACTGGGAGATGGGGGAAACTGAATCAAACTGAACTGCGATTTGCCAAATGAGCTAAAAAATCATGTGTTATGAGATTGCTCAAAAATGTAATTTCTAGACTGACAAAACAGAGGCAATAAATAAGCAAATGAATTACATACCACCTGGTTGTTGTACCTAAAGGCAATGGCAAAAGCCTTAGCAATGAAACTGGTGGATAAGTTCCAAATTCCTCAACCTCGACGAATTCGGATCAAACCTATTTCCTCCATCTTCATACAAACTCCTCCTTTCCACCTCCGCCGCTGACGTCGGTGAGATTTCCCGCTTCGGTCGCTTGTTTCTAATGAATAAATGCTCCCTCATCTTCTCCTCCACCTCGTCCAGCATAGTCGCTTCGCTAATCTCCGAATTCCGCACTTCGCCCTCCTCCTCGTCCCCGACTTGCATCGGATCAGCGTTGATCGCCGACTCTTCCGAATTCTCATCCGGCGGAAATCGGTAGGGGAGGGAAAGGAAGGTGGAGAGGCTGTGGTGAGCGGATGTTAGGGAGTTGTAGATTTGCTGCAGGTGCGATGGATCGTTGGTGGTTGACAGCCGCCTTGCCATCTCCGCCGCGTGCTCTAGTGAAGCCGCCAGCTCTGACGGATCGGCGCCGGCCTTGATTTCCATTCCTCTCTCAGTTGGGCACTTACAAGCGCAGCCTCTCTTAGCTTGATTTCTAGATCGAATGATTGGACCGAATATAATCCGAGCTAATTGAACCGAACTGGTACTGAAGGTCATGGTCTGAAATAATGAACACATTTCTGGGGGAGTGGGAACCGTTCTGTACACGTAGAGGCTTTGATGGTTGTCCGGATTGACTTGAAGTGTTTCTGCACGTCGAGTAATTAGGAATCCAAGAATGTCATCATTATGATCAACGCGGCTACATTCAAACTCCCAACGGACACGTATCACATATGCCGTCGGATCCCACATCAACCCCATTTTGCTATCCTATTGTACTATCCCTTCACTTTCTCTATCAAAAAAAAAAACTCTCAATTCTCTCAACACTTTTGAATCCTTTCTTCTCCATAAGTTCGGATGTACATGGGCCAATCTAGAGTGTAATGGGATGGGGCCTGGATTTTCAAAGTATATTTTTAAAACTTTAAGAATTTATGTATAATCTATATATATAATAAAATATCTAACTAAATAATTCAGTTATCCCAATTAAATTTTATATATTTACCAACCAAACTTAACTATATTCTTACATTTACCAACAACATCTAACTCAATTCATTCCTATCAAACTAAATCATTTCAATTATATTAAAAAATAATTAATCCAACCACCCAATTAAACTTCACACATTTACCAATACTTAACTAAATTCCTATATTTACCAACAACATCTAACTAAACTCATTTCCACCCAACTAAACCATTCCAATTAAAAATAAAAAATAAAAAATTTAAATTTAACAGAAAAATAATTTTCGTCGGGACGACGGTATCACCACTAGTTTATAATATAATAGAATAGGGTGAACGAACTTTCAAATTATGAACTATTCATTTTGCTCCTATCTTTAATTTTTTTAATTTATTATTACACAAACCACACGGATCCAGCCCGGCCCATTAAAAATTAATAGTTAAAAATTAAAAGTTTATAATTACATAGACCACACGGGTCTAGCCCAGCCTATTAAAAATTTTATTTGATAGGGTTTTAACCACACGGACCCAGCCCGGTCCATTAAAAATTAAAATTTTATATTTACACAGAACACATGGGCTCGTTTAAATTTTTTGAGAAATACACGGGAACAGCCCGACCCAAAAAATTTAAGTTTACACAGACCACAGGGTCCGTTTAAATTTCCACATAACACAAGGGCCCTACCCGACCCATTAAAAATTAAAAATTTTAAATTACACTGACCACACGAGTCCAAAAATTAAACAATCGAATCCCGTCCATATTTGACCTGTTCGATTGCACATTCGGGACGATGCATCCCCGTCGGGACGACGGGCGGTACGCTAGTAATTTATAATACTTTAGTAGTATAATTTTATTGGATCCCAGAACCTCAAATATTTATGTATAATTC
>JAWWMW010085314.1:0-12347 GCA_035048345.1 Echeveria elegans
TAGCAGGTTTGACATTCTCAACAAAGTTATATTCAGGTTTCTCTTTATCTCTATTTAGTCGTTTGTAACAGTTTTGCTTAAGATGACCTACTTTATTACAATGGAAGCATTTCCTAACCTCCAGATTATCCTTAGCCGCATTTTTCTTATCCCGCTTACCAACTTCACTATTACTAGACATCTTAGACTTATTTTTTCCTTTTTGTTTAACAAACAAGTTTGTGTCACTCTCATGTTGTATTTGGTTGGATGGAATGATTTGGATGGAATGATGATGGAATGGAATGGAAATGAGAATGGAATGACAAAGGAATGGAAATGAATAATCATTCCATTCTTTTGTTCACTTTTCATTTTTGTTTAGAATGGAATGAACTTGTCAATTTTTTTACACTTTTATATACGAAATAGAAAACCTTCATTTCCATAATTCTTTTTTATTTCCACAGTGATTCCTTATACATTTATGATCTATTATCAATAGCGATTTCACTTTTTTTTTGCCTCAGTATTCCTTATACAATGATTCTTTAATAAATAATTAACTAGTCATTCCTGATCAATAGTCAATCATTAGCATAGCGGCTCCTAGCATGCTAGTGTGCTTTGTGCAATCGAAAGGGCCAAGTCTTTTATGTTTGTTGCGTTTTACCTGCAAATAAACGTACATGAAGATATGTGAAATGTCATCGAGTATACATTTGGTTGGGAAAAGAAACAACTTCCAAGTTACTAATAACTGAAAGGGAGCTACAAGTAACAAGATGTCTCCAGTCTAAAATGAAATATGGTATAAACTGCAAAGGAAATAAGTTGAGACCATCTTTCCTAAAATATGATACAAAGAAATGTCATAAATCAGTGGTACTAATTAACTAAAGGATATCAGTAAAAATTAAACTTCAAAAATAGCAGATATATGCACAATAATCAGAATTTGGTATGCAACTGACAGATGGAGAATGTTATCTTGCCATAATGCATTATCGATAGTCCCACTAAACTCACAGCTCTATTTATCTATTACCGCCAGACTGCTAACATAAATAAATATGGAAAAGCAACCATCAACATTAAAATTGTGACTGAAAACTGAATATTAGATTTTAACAGCATATAACCATCCATCAATACCTTGAAGATGTTGCCGAATAAAAAAGAGCAAGATCAGCAAGGAAAGCAGGAAAACCTGTTGGATGCATCTCGTAGCCTGCTAAATATAATGTTTCGGGCAAGGCCAGCTCAATGTTATTTAACCTTCAAAGCCATCTTCCACCTTCTATTGCAACATCCGAATTAGCCGTCTGAGGATCCCCTTGTTCGAGTCACCATCACTATCTGTTGTAGCTTCATCTGGTGGCAAACCTCAAGCCATTAAAAACCCCCGGAACCAGTAAGCCAGAAATCTGAATCTGACCCTGCCCAACATTAACAAGAACACTACCAAAGGCACTTTACAACATATGCAATAGAAAATGATAATTAAATTAGTCATCTTATTCTTCACAAACTCTAAACCAAAATACCGATCTACCATGTGAACATCCCCGATCAAACAATAATCAACTAAATTGACGAAAATGGAAACAAACAACACTCATCAGCTCTCATTTGCAATCAATTCCAAATAAAAAAATTATAGGAACTAAAATGAATGGACAACAATCAGACATGTTTTAAAACAATAACGGTGAAATTTACTTGCTGGATTGCGATGAGTGGAGGAGTCGATTAGGAGCTTGCCCCAGTTCAACCCAATTCCTTGATTTGGACTGGTGGAAAATGCGATTCAGAGGGAGAGGGAGTTGAAGAAAACGATTCAGGTCGAGTGGCCGCAGCGCCAAGAGCTGTAGAGGAGCAGAAGGATGATCTTTGTTTTCGATCGAGTGGGCGAGGATCAGAATAGATGTCGAAATCTATCGAGAGAAAATAGTAGTAGCAATAGTGGAAGCGGCGAACCCATATCAAAGAAGAACTCAACCATTTGGGACGACGACACCAGGAGATCGTGGTCGAAACGGCGAACCCAAATCGCCCACCGTCGTGATCAAAGCAAATTGGCGACACCAGGGCGAAAGAAAGAGAGCTAAGAAGCGAATGGGATGAGGTGGAGATGTAACGGTGGTCAGGGGATTGAGTTCCATTTGCGGCTTCACATGAATGGTCGCATACCTCATGTTTTGGAAGGAATGAATTTGAGCTGAATGGAATGGGAATGCAATGAAGAAGCAGTAGCCCATTCCATTCTAATGTTGTGTTTGGTTGGGGGGGAATGGAATGGAATGGGAGGGAATGGAATACTCATTCCGGCAGGAATGAAAAATTAAGACGTTTGGTTGGAGCATTGGAATGGAATGAGCATTCCATCTCTATTCCTTTGACAGCTAAATTAACCGGAATGGGATTCCTTGAGAAACAGGAGGTATTAGCCCATTCCATCACACATCGCGCCTCACGATGACTTCGCCGGCATCCCCTCTCCGACCTCGACGTGAACCTCGCTCGGCCCTTTCCTCCATTCCATCACATCCGGACCTCTCGATTGACTTCGCCGACATCCCCTCACCGTCTCCCGACCTCGGCCCCTTCCTCCATTCCAACACATCCCGACCACCGATATAGAGCCCTCTGTCCGAATCTTCTATTTGTGTCAAATCGATTATGATCGTCTTCAGGTGGAACTACAACTGTTGATGTTAGTGGGGTTTTCCCAATTTCGAAATTGAAATGAGTTTACGGAAGAACATGATAGATCCCCAAGAGGCGGCGGAGCGGGCGGTTTCAACAATTGGACTTCGATATGATCTGAGATTGGATGTTAAACTGTCGGCTTGTAAAGGTGGTCCAAATGGATTGAGCTTGATGGAGCTCAGAGTAGGGATATGGTGCTGCCTGGTGAAGTTGTCGTATCAGGAGTGTCTAGTTTGAAATGTGATAAGGGTGAGCGGACGAGGTTTAGTTCTGATGTTCTCTCATTCACTCAGGTTTTTTGCTTTACAGCAACTTGTGTTTTCTCCGATTCAAATACATTGACCTAATTATGATTACTGCCTGGTTGTAATTTTACAATCTTGAGGTTGAGGTCATTTGACTGTATTCAGTCTTGTCGACGTTGGCTGATCTTAAATGGTGAATGAATTGGTGTTTTGGGGTTGTTTGCAGATGTCGGACAGATCAATCAGGGACAATGCATGGATTCAGTGCGTACTGTGGGTGCTTGTGGATTGCTGCATTACAAGCTACTGCCGCAATGGCTCTTGAACGAGGTTTGGCAAGTTTTCCTGATGTTTGGTTAGTGAAGATACATGGCTATGAGTCTCATTTAAAACTGTGTTGAAATAATGTGGTGTTGCTCTTCAGTATTGCAATTGATATTATAGCCTGCGAAAAAAAGAGAGTAACTAGTTGGTATCTGTAATCCTTAAATATGTGTTTGTTTCTTCCTTTCAGTGCGCCTGAATGGAAGGTCCCTACGCCTCAAGAGGCTCGAAAGCTCATGAAGGTTCCATGTGAAATATATAAGTACCTGAGGTATTTCTTTATTTGTGTTCGTCACAGTCCCAGTTGCCTTTATTTGAGTTGGTGTAGATACAAGGAATTTTGTGAAGAAACTGGTGCATTGCAGCACTACCCAAATCAGTTTCATTTTGTGAGGAAAGCTCATGAAAGACTTGTCTGATTTAATGGTGCAGGCAGAGCGGCTTCCGGCAGAACTGAGGATATCTTCAGTCTACGATTTTATCGATGATTCATGTCACTGGCTGTTGAGACATAGCTTTAGCTCTAGTATCGTCGAATTTGTTGTAAATGATAAGAAATACACTTGATCATAAATGTATAAGGAATCATTGTCGAAATAAATAAAATTATGAAAATGAAGGTTTTCTATTTTGTATAGTGTAAAAAGATTGACAAGTTCATTCCATTCCATTCTAAAGAAAAATGAAAATTAAACAAAAGAATGGAATGATCATTCCTTTCCATTCCTTTGCCATTCCATTCTCATTTTCATTTCATTCCATCATCATTCCATTCCAACCAACCAAACAATGGTAACAAAATAGCTCATTCTTTTCATTCCTTCCGGAATTAACATTCCATTCCTTTCAAATTCATTCCATTCCTGTGAACCAAACACAACATTAGACTTCTCATTCCCAAGCTCATTTTCTCTAGTGACGAGTGAAATATATGTCGATTATTCTTATACATTTTCACTCGTATTCTCAGTGATTTAACATTAAAATCTGTAATTTTGATATTTCTATTGATGTTTCAGGTCCAAAATACGATTCCCGTGACTCGGAGAAGTTGGAGCAAAATATAGTGAAAAAGGCATTAATTCGAGCAAAAGCGCAAAATTTTTGACTTAGTTAATGAGCAGCAGAGTTGACCAAGCAGAAAAGCTGAAATTTGATTAAGGAAAACTGCTCGATCGAGCAGATCATCCACTCGACCGAGCAACATGCCTTTGGAAGTCTCTAATCAAATGAGCAGCTCATCCACTCGACCGAGCAGCCATGCAGCTTGTGACTCTTTGACTTTTTCATGCTTTTGCAACACGAAAATTAGACCTTTGGAATGCTCACTCGACTCCCCTATATAAACCACATTTATCTTAGGATTTCACATGAAGAAAATCAGAGAAAAACCCTAAGAAAACTCTCTGAAAATCGGCCAAAAAGAGGAGCTTGTTGGCGGCTAAGGAAGGGAGCTCGGGCAGATTTGAAAAAAGGAAATCGTGTTCTTCATCATCAGCTAATCTCACTAAGTGTTTCTAAACCTTTTCTTTATTGTTTTTATTTCAGTACAATTTAATATAAAACCATGTTTGATTTCTCACTCGATATGAGTGAGTAGTGTGTAGATGATGGGGATTTGATGAATACCTAACACTTGTGGATGTTTGAAAATGTCAATTTCATACCTTTAAAGAGAAAATTCAGATTTGATACGTTGATTTTATTTCATACTATATGATGCATACTAGGTGTTTAACGAAATGCCTAGTAGAGTTATATGCGTAGTATTACCTATAGATGGATTGAGAGATGAACTTAGACTAAATTAGGAATTAAAACAACTATAATATCTAGTAGAATTGCAAGCAAGAGTAGCGAGGATACTAGAGTGAAACTTAATAACTTAGCTTTAAGCGGGCAAGACGAAAACTAGAATTATATAACTCAATAGAGTCAGGGATGATGAGAGGATATAGAGCTAGTCTAGTTGCGTTCTACGGTAGATATTCGATAAACCAAGAGGGTGAGAATTTTATCTTCATTATTGGTTTTAATATGATAGTTCAACATTCGAGAGTGAGAGTTATATTTTGTTATTACTTTGCTAGGTTTTACATAAAACATCAATATGAATGAACTCTACGTTATTTTCATGACATGTTTGACATTTATCCATGAGTGTTAGTGGTGAAATTCTATTTCTGTCATTGCTTTTTGATGAATAGTTTAACAACAACGTTTTCGAAAACTAAAATTACATTTGAAACATAAAAATCTTTAAAAACTACTTTAGCGAACTAATAATAAACAACATAACTAAATCACATTGTTCCCTTGGGTTCGACACCAGGTCGCCTTGGTAACTTATAAATTACTTTTGACATGTAACAAAATACACCACAATATCGCACACAGTCATCTAGTTATAAGAGCAATAATGAAAACATCAAAAAAGGTACAGTACTGATCGGTGTCAAAATAGTATATTATTTGGACACCTATTTGCTTATATTCTTCGCTTTATCATTTAAGATTGATCGTATTCTACACTCACATTATCATTTCAGGTATAAAACACACTTTATGATGATTGTAGATACTTGGAGAAAAACATAAAAAGAATAAAGAAATTGAGCCAAAATCAGTGGTTTTTGGACCTTTTGACCTTCAGTGCTTTGAAAGCTTCCACAGGACGCATACATTATCCGATTGAGGTGAAACAAAGTGCCTTGGAAAGATAATTCAAAGATCTACAACTCCTGTTGACAACAAGGACAGTTTCGGATTTTAGGTCCCTAGATCAAGCCAAAATCTCACTCAATCGAACCAACCCCTCATAATCACTTCACGCGACCGACCCAAAATTTCACTTGATCGAGCCAACCCCGCAGAAGTACCCGACTCGATCGAACCAAAGTTTCATTCAATCAAGTGAGGCCGGATCAAAACCGAAATGAAACAAATTGTGTTAGAAAAAACACTCAAAATACCAAAACTTGCATATTTACGTCAAAGAGTGATTCAGACGTTAAGGGAGTCTTTCGGTCGAACCAATTCATCCCGACTGCACCAAATCGAGAAGCATTCCATTAGACGGAAATGATCTGTGATTACAATTTTATTTTTGATTTGGATGAAAATATCTGAAGGAATGGATACGATTAAAGTAGTAAAGAGCCAAAGGAATGAAGAGTTTTTTAAAGAAGGCTTTTATGGATTGAACGTATGAAAATGGGTTACTTCTCTACTAAGCATGTCATTTCCATCGTTCAATTCTCAACATTTTTATAGAATTATGCAAGTCAGTCATTTCACTCAAACATTTAGATAAGATCATCCCCGAGCTATAAACATGGAATCATGAAAAAGATTTTCAAAACTAGCATTCACTCAAATACGACTTTAACACAAATCTGCAAACATGATCCTTTAGCACAAGTAATTCACATGTAAGAAAGTTTCCAAGTTCTTCGCTTATGCTAGCTAGGGCTAGTCCACAGGTTTAGAACACTAGACTTATACTCGAGCGCTTGACAACAGACTGTAGCACGTAAGAGAAGAGGAATCTTGGCTCACGTATGTGAATACAAGGGTCGTCCCTTAACTCTTTACTTTCAATCAATTCAAATAGAACATTCACAAGCATGGTTAAAGATGTGCAAACTAGGCATACGATCAAGGTTTCAGTGGAGCAAACTTTAACACTCTGTATTTCATTTTCATATGTGACATATTCAAGTGCTTTCGAGAAGAAAGTTGTAAATATTTAAAATAGGGTTAATTACAAAAAGATCCGTATCTGTAGCATTTTTTCCAGATGACACCCCTCAGTTTAGTTTTCACACTTAAAGACCTCTACGTTTTCGCTGCTATCATTTTGACACCCTCCGTCATAATTAACGGCAATTGACCCTTTAATCATAATTTTAAAAACTTTAGAGGTCAAATTGAAAAATGAAAAAAATACATCAAAGCCTCCCCTCCCTCCTCCTCACCACCACCCCTCTTCCCACCTCCTCCACCACCACCACCACCCCCTCCTCCTCCACCACCACGCGGAGGAGGAGGGAGAGGTGGATGAGGAGGAG
The DNA here is from genome assembly GCA_035048345.1 of Echeveria elegans. Lineage (NCBI taxonomy): Eukaryota > Viridiplantae > Streptophyta > Magnoliopsida > Saxifragales > Crassulaceae > Echeveria > Echeveria elegans. Next base: position 7,331 of record JAWWMW010085314.1, read on the forward strand.
GGGGTGGTGGTGGGAGAGGAAGAAGGTAGTGAAGGAGGAGGAGGTGGTGGTGGTTGTGGAGGATGCGGAGGAGGTGGTGGTGGTGGATGAAGTGGATGCTTTGGTGTATTTTTTTCATTTTCAATTTGATCCTTAATGTTTTTAAAATTACGATTAAGGGTTCAATTGCCTTAACTATGATGGAGGGTGTCAAAATGATAACGACGAAAACGTGGAGGTCTTTAAGTTTGAAAAATAAACGAAGGGGTGTCATCTGGAAAAAGTGCTACAGATACGGGACCTTTTCTGTAATTAACCCTTCAAATATGATTTTCCTTCCTAATACTCGGCACTTGAATAGAACAAACTTTATTTGTATTTTTTTTCAGATGGCGACTCCACACTTAAAACCTTCCAACGCACCTTGTTTCGTCGCGATCGAATCATGGACGTGTTCTCTAGAGGCTTCCAAAGTTCGAAAGGTTCACTCGTTCGAAATACACTTTGTTTCGATCGAACAAGTGACTCTGAGGAGTTGGCTCAATCGAAATGTTGTTTGTATCGATTGAGACAAATGAATTTGCCCATTTATTTCGATCAATACACCTTTTGCTTCGATCGAAAGTCTACCTTAAAGTCCAAATCAGTCCTTGAGGCCAACATGAGAGTTGTAGGTCGTTGAGTCAGTTTCCACCGCACTTGGTTTCGTTTCTATCGGATGTCAGATGTGCTCTGTGGAAGCCTCACAAGGTCTGAAGGTCCGGAAGATCCAAAAACTGCAGATTTTGCTCTTTTTGCTTCACTTTTGCTACGTTGCTTGTTGCTTTTGAAATTCATAGAAAGTGTATTTTGGCCCTGAAACAACAATGTAAGCATAAAATATGATTAAATTCATATGATAAGTGCGAAGAGAACAAGTGAAAATGTGTCTTAATAATATTCATATTTTACATCGATCAGTACGCGGACTTCGTGAACTACTTGGTGTGCAACATTCTACCATCTGAAATCACTTATCCACAAAATAAGAAGTTTTTAAGAGACGTGACTAGATATTATTGGGACAAGCCATACTTGTATAGGCTAGGATTTGACAAAATTTACAGAAGATGCATTGCTGAATTAGAACAAAGAAAAATCATGCGCGAATGTCACTCATCGCCAACAGGAGAGCATGGTTCCACAACTAAGACTGCCACACGAGTTCTGCAGTGTGGCTTCTATTGACAAACCTTGTTTAAAGACGCCCATGAATTTGTAAAGACTTGTGATGCTTGCCAACGACCGGGTAATATTTCGAGGGATTAAATGTCACAACAAGGGATTTTGGAAGTTGAAATTTGTGATCGATGGAGTACTGATTTTATAGGGCCATTTCCATCGTCATTTGGTAACAAGTACATTCTAGTAGCCGTCGACTACATGTCCAAATGGGTAAAATCCATAGCAACACCCACGTGTGATGCAAAATCAGTATGAAAATTCTTCAAGAAGGTGATATTTCCATGGTTTGGAATCCCAAGAACGGTTATAAATGACAATGGCACTCACTTTAAGGAGAAACAACTGGAAAATATGCTAAGGAAGCATTGTGCCTATCACAAGATCTCAACCCCATATCACCCGCAAACTAGCGGCCAAGTTGAATTATCAAACAGAGAGCTCAAGATAATTTTAGAAAAAACGGTTAACGCCTCAATAAAGGATTGGTCATCGAAATTGGATGAAGCCTTGTGGGCTTATAGTTTTTAGTAAATCCTGTCATCTCCCGGTAAACTTGCAGTACAAAGTAATGTGGTCCATTAATAAGAAGTTAAACTTCGACGCACAAGCCGTTGGTGATCATAGACTTCTTCAGTTGCATGAACTCAAAGAAATGCATTTGAGTTCATACGAACACGAGACTGTACAAAGAGAAGACTAAGTTATGACACGACAAAAGAATTCGTGAAAAGAGCTTCAACAGTGGGGATTTAGTGCTCTTGTACAACTCTCGACTGAGGTTATTTCCTGGCAAACTAAAATCAAAGTGGTATGGCCCATTTACGGTCTGAAGAGTATTTCCGGATGGACATGTTGAACTTCTAAATAAAGGTGGGATATGATTTTGAGTTAATGGACACAGACTAAAGCCATATCACGCGGGGGAAGTTCTTGTCAGTGAAAAAATCAGCTTTGTGGACGCGATTTAGCAATACAGCAGCACACCATTCGACAGGGATCCTCTCAAAGGACTTTTCGAATATGTTTCTTGTAGAAGACTCGGCTACGTCCTTGCTAAGACGTTAATCTAGGCCAGTAAGTTCATCATCGCCCTATTTTTTTATTATTCATTTTTAATTACCTAGGGACTAAGCAAATTTTAAGTGTGGGGTGTGGGTATAGTATGCATTCATCCTACCATGATTTATTGAAAACACGTTGAAATGTTTACTGAGCATGCCTAAGTTAGCCAAGCACATATACTGAAATTTGTATGCTATGAAACTCATGAGTCGAAAGCTTTGATTTGAACGATTTTTCTTAGTAGAAAAATTATTTCAAATGATTTGATGCTTTGGCTAGCATAGCTCAGTCTATTTAAAAATTTTATTCCATCTTTGAAAGTGAAGTTTTGCTAAGATTTGTGCAAATAAAATTTCAAAAATATCATATTTAGGTGATTTTAGCATGATTGATAATGCATCTTTGGTGACACTCGAGTAGTATTATTGGGCATTATGATAAAGCTTAAGTGTGGGGTGTGCAAGAAGAAGATAAAAATTCAAGAAAAAAGATTTTCAAAAGAAAAGAAAACAATATATGTTTAATATTGTTGAACAGCTGTCGAGGGTTATGAAAGAAAATATAAAATCTAGTTCGAGTATATATGTATATATATTATTTTCCCTTGAAAGAAACTGGGTCAACTTGAAAAATTAAAAGGAAAAAAATTTCTTGCTCATTTTTTAAGTTCTTATCGCCATGCCTTGTTTATTTTGTGACTCGAGTGAAACTTTTATGTGTTAACCATTGAGAATTGCTAAATGACGATCTTTGTATATACATACGGAGGCATGATGGGTTCTATGAGAGAAAATTAAAAACAAAATTCGAACTCCTCTACTCTTATGGATTACGACTTTTAATCTAATGCTTGAGTATGAGTTCTAAACCTTAAACTTATGCAATAGCCCTAGCAAGCATAGGTGACAGATTCGGTAAGATTTTCTTTAAAAACTTTGTGTTTTACTTCATGATTCTTAGTGTGGATGTCGAATGGAGATTTGGATTGAGTAAAGGTTACTTTTGAGTATTCATTTTATGAGAAATTCACGACTACTATGGTTTGAGTGATTTTTGAAAAAATTTCATAACATGAATGATTTACGATATTTTGATGTGCATGAACGTTGTGACATGAAATGGCTTGCTCAGTAAACTACTTGGTAAAATTTTGAAATGTTAATGGATAAATTGCATCTTAGGATTTGTGGGTATTCCTTTTTCTGAAAACTCTCACGAGACTATAACTCGTCCGCTAGGGTAGTCTTGAGGTTTAAAGGCTTAATGAATATGCTAAATGCATTCGTGTCATCTACGAAAGTGATTTAACATTATATTTTATTAGTATGTTTAGAGTTAGATTGTTCGGTACGAACAAGATTTAAGTGCGGGATGTTTGATCGGTGTCAAAATAGTCTATTATTTGGACACCTATTTGCTTATATTCTTTGCTTTTATCATATAAGATTGATCGAATTCTACACTCACACTGTCATTTCAGGTATAAAACACACTCTATGATGATTGTAGATACTTGGAGAAGAACATAGAAAAAATACAGAAAATGAGCCAAAATCAGTAGTTTTGGACCTTTCAACCTTCAGTGCTTTGAAAGCTTCCACAAGACGCATACATTATCCGATTGAGGTGAAACAAAGTGCGTTGGAAATTTAATTCAAAGATCTACAACTTTCTTATTGACAACAAAGACGGATTCAGACTTTAGATCACAAGTTCGAGCCAACATCCCACTCAATCGAGCCAACCCCTCAGAAACACTTCACTCGATCAAGCCAAAATTTCACTCGATCGAGCCAACCTCCCAGAAGTACTCGAGTCGATCGAACCAAAGTTCCATTCGATTGAGTGAGCCCTAGATCATAAAAGCAGCTTTGGAAGGTTCCATAGGGAGCATCCGATATCCGATCGAGACGAAACAAATTGCGTTGAAAAGAGGACTCAAAATACCAAAAGTTTTATGTTTACATAAAAGAGTGATTCCAATATTAAGGGAGTCTTTCAGTCAAACCAATTCATCCCCATTGCACCAAACCGAGAAGCCTTCCATTAGACCGAAATGATCCGTGATTACAATTTGATTTTTTATTTGGACGAAAATATCTGATGGAATGGATAAGATTAAAGGAGTAAGGAGCCAAAGGATTGAAGAGTTTTTTAAAGAAGGCTTTTATGGATTGAAATTATGAAAATGGGGTTTACTTTTGGAGAATTAAAAGGAGGAAAAGGAGTTACTTTTGAATCTTACTATAAAACGAGCTTCATCCCTTCTCAAAAATCAGATTTTCCTAGGAAGATTTTATAAAGAAAAAAAGCTCTCTAAATACTTTTTCTAGTTCTTAGTTCCTAGTTAGATTTTGTAATAGAGAAGTTTCAATTGAAGTTCAAATACTTTTGTTCTCGAGAATTTTTCTTTTCTTCATTTCACTTGCATTTTATTCAACTACTAGCGGTCGCCCGTCGTTCCGACGGAAAAGTGATGTGAACAGACTCTTGTAGTCTGGGTCCGTGTGGTCTATGTAAATTTAAACTTTTAATTTTTAATTTTTAATGAGTCAGGCCGGACCCGTTTGTTGTGTATATTTTTATTTTTTTATTTTTAATAAAGGCCTGGTCAAATAAGGGCAAATGACATTTTTGTAATATTTTTGATTTTTTGAGGCGTTCATCCCCTATTCTAATATATATATATAGATGTATAATTATTCCCTCGACATGAGTGAGTAGTCACATTTGATGACAAGGGTCTGACGTA
>JAWWMW010085323.1:0-12347 GCA_035048345.1 Echeveria elegans
ACAAGTGTTAGGGATTCATCGAATCCCCATCATTCACACACTACTCACTCATTTCGAGTGAGAAAACAAACATCATTCCAAATGAAAATTACAAGAAATGAAAACAGGAAAAGAGTAGAACAAACTCAGTTTTATGATGGTGATAAACTCTTCAAAGTTCCGTCTAACAGCTCTCCTACTTTGGCCGGAAAAGCTCTCTTTGTGGCTGACGGTTATGTGAGTGGTGGCTAGGGTTTTGGGGTTGAGAAAAGCTTCTGTTTCGTGCTCAAACCCTTGCAAAAACGTTCTATTTATAGAGGAGGAGAAATGGCAAGCTAAAGGTCTCAAAATTAAGTCGGAAAGTCTGCTCTGTCGGGTCACTCGGTCGAGTGGGCTGCTGTGTTCTGAAGTAGGTGAGCCCGAGAGGGTCTACTCAGTCGAGTAGCTCCTCTACTCGGTCGAGTGACTTCACTTGGATGCTGATTTTGACTTTTGTAACCTATGAATCAGTCTTTGGTGCAAACACAAAAGTTGTAGGCCTCTGAGTTAGTTTTTCAATGCATCTTGTTTCACTTTAATCGGACAACAGATGAGTCCTGTGGAGGCTTCTAAATCTCTGTAGGTCCAGACTGTCCAAAAACTGCTACTTTTGTACCATTTTTGCTCTATTTTCGCCATATTTCATTCCAGACTCCTCCAAGTCATGATAATCGTGTTTTAGACCTGAAACATCTTCAAGAGTATCACAAACGATATATTTTACTACTAAATCAGAGAAAATATGAGTGAGAAATATGGAAATAATAGACATGTTTTTCACTTATCAGCTACAGTAGTTAGTGTCAATTTTACATAAATCCGATTAATTCCCTCAAGCCATTGCTAATGTTGGATTTTAACCTATATAGTTCATGAAATCAGACATCCCAATCAACGGGGTGGTTACAGAGGGATCTTGTTTGGGTAACTTTTAACTGCAAGTCCAGAACAAGCTCTCGATTTTGTTTTGAGGCACACTAAATCGAAGCTGTCGTAGAGTAATGTGTGAGAAGTTTCAAAACTATGTAATTATAGTTCTAGGGTAATCAAAAGGTTTAACAAGATCCAAGATCTTGCTCTTGAAGGTTGAGAGAGAGCCTCCGACCTTCTTTACACGAGGGATCTTGTGGTTACAAAGCTCTGAGACAGAGTCTTAGAAACTAAGAGTGGTAGAAGACTCGAGGGGATCTTTCAATGTAGTGGAACCTTAGAGCGAGTCGGACACCTGAAGGGAGCTCGGATAATATTCTAACTAGAGTGTAGCGTAGTAGTCAAGCTTCAGAGGGAGTCTGGAAACATAGGTGGCTTGTATACCTAAAATGTATAGTTATGTTCTCCAACGGGGTTCATAAAAGAATCTCCCCTAATTAAGTCTTAAAGGAGTCGATAAATTATTGTGTCATTTAGTTTCACAATTTTGTTATTTCCAAAGTCAAAACATACTAAGACTTCATTATATTTTTAGTGAAATGAGTTTTTAGAGGGGAGCTCAATATCATATTCAAAAAAATCTCATTTTATTGAGTATAAAATGTTTATTTGTTGTTTTGTTTATCATTATATTATATAATGCTTGATTGCCTTATTTTACGAGAGATTCTTTCTCTTCAACGAGTTGCTAGATCTTGTTTGAGGAGTGAAACTTGAGGTTTTGTCCTACTTCGTCAGATAGATTGGAGGAGCAAAGGTCGAAGTCTAAGTCACATAAATGTCTCTTTGATTTGGCAGCACAATCATCTGGGAATAGATTAAGGGCCAGTAGTGCACTAATAAACATTCTAGTGAATGTTGTTTCTGCTTTAAAGAGTGATATTTGAACCACTATAATACCTACGCCTTTTTCTGGGCTTCGCATGAATCCGACGACATATCTTTTGACTCTTAAATAGCATACCGCGCATAACATGTTCGCAGTTTCTTGAGCTTGTACGGTCGGTAGGGGGTTGCAGTCTTCGGGCGTATCCGGGGATCACGAATCTCATTGTTTTGATAGGGGAGGAGGATTTGAGACAGAAGGCAGTGAGTTATATGTTGTTCACTTATTTTAGAGAGTCCAACATAGGGCATAGGCTGGTGGTGGCTGCCTTCTTAATGGCAGAGGGAAGCCTGCATACATAATAGTATACCCATGGACGACGGTAGGGATCTTTGTGTGAATGTGTCTATTGTATTTTTCTTTGTAGCGGGAGGAGCAGTGTTGATGTCTGGGGATACAGCTAGAAGAATATATAAAAAGAAGATTTCTTGGTGTTAGGTCGGTTGCTCTATGAATGGACTTATTTTGATCATGTCATCATGGAGTCTTTAGGCTGAAGCTTTTGGAGTGAGAGTAGATCGGTTGATCAGGACAGTGACGGCAAGGTAGTTGATGTCAAGGGTTAAGAGCCCTCCGAGTTATCTCTATATTGAGGTAAAGATTATCTTTTGTCTCGCAGAAGACTTTAACGAATGAATTTCCCGATTTTTTTTATTTGTGATTGTCTTTAGGTGTTACGAGAAACTAGTACTCGCTGCACACTCATGACTGTGTTTATATATATATAGTATCATTCTTAACGTAAAATATTAGTGGAGTTAGCGTAGTGGTTAGTTATATAGATATTCTACAATTCTGGTCCTTGTTCGAGTTTTGCCACCACATTATCTTTGTGATCTTTTACAAAATTATTTTTAAGAAAAACATCATTGATGAGTTTTGAGAATTGAAAATGATACCTATATCGGGAGAGACCTCCTTTAAATAACCGCAAAAGAGATTCCACAATTGTATATACAGTCAGCCCCCTCTATAACAGTGCCTCTTATAACAAATTTGTCGTTATAACAGCCATCTTGAACCATTACCGTTTCAAATTTTTATGTATAAAAATTCTCGTTATAACAGCCTCTGCCTTTTTTTATATAACATCCTATCCATTTTGTCCAAATATTTTAGGATGTTATAGAGGGGTTGACTGTAGTGGATGTTTATTTATTTTATAAGATATAAACATGGAAATATCATAATTTAGAGCGAAAACGTTATGATATAGAGCCAGTATCACAATTTCACCGGTCCAAGCACGTGACAAACTCATTTGACAAATTTGATTTCGGTGTGTGAGAATTTCTTAGATTGTGAGAAAAGATAATGAGCAAAAACTAACGCTCATGTCCAAAAGAGAAAAAGAAAAAGTCGCTCATGACTTGGACTACTGAGTAATTGAATAGCTACAATGATGAGACAGATGGACAAATAAATGAGAGGCAACTTCCTAAGAGATGTGGGAAAATAGAATTTTATAAGGTTTGGCTTTGGCCCTTGGGGAGGACTAGTGCTTCAAATTAATCTTACACAATTATGACACGACACTATTTTACAACTGTCAGTACGGAGGTACGTCGTTGTATTATATGATGAAAATGAGGGTTAAAGGATATACACATCTTGAGTTGGCCGGAGACCACCAGTAGTCATTTTGCAATTCCGTGCGATGCATGAAATTAGTGAAAGTTTAGGCTTGTTCAAGGATCTTTTAGGAGGCCCCATTTATGATTGCGTGAGTTGTAAAATGGATCCAAGATGTGTTTTGCCAATCAAATACCACGCCTTCGAGGCTAGGGAACCCTTAGGTCCTTTAGATTGCTTGGATAGTACTAGATGTCCCTTTGGTCCATCCTGTGAACGTTTATTCACGATGACTCTAACTACGAATTCGGTCTTTTTTCTTTTGCTTTTTTTTTTTCTCTCTTCTGATTTTGTTAAAAGATAACATTATATCGAAATGGTTGACATTTTGATCGGAGAAACACAAATCTTTCGAGAAAAAAGAAGAAGATGAGATGCGCGAATTTCAGTTTTTAAGGTGAGATTATGTATAATTACACCATATTTTGCTCTAATCAACCAACCAGCTTCATATGAACTGGCAAAGTTCGTTATCACTTGTAAGCATAAAAAGTTACATTAGGCATTTATGATTTGAGCCCAAATAATGTTATGTTTTTAGTGATCAAGTCGTCTCTATGTGATATGGTGAGTCATGTCCCTGGACATACTTATGGAATGGATGCTTAGGCAACCAATTGATGAGCTCCGACGCACAGAATGTACTGGTTCGGAACAATAAATTCTGAGTCCGATATGTAGTGGGGTTATGAAAAAGGATATGGAAGGAGACATGTTCGGTTGGCATACCGACGAAATGATAAGTTCTAGTAACTCACTCGATCTCTTTCGAGAAAGTTGTCAATGGAACCCAGCGGGTCTGTTCTGTACTATGTCATCGATCATCAAATGGAACTTTCTTGACTAGAGGAGTGCCTTTTGGTTGGAAAGAGAAGCCCTACCCTACTTAAGTGGAGCATATATGCCAACCTCAAAAACTACTCTATAGTCTCTCCATCCCATTCTTTTTCGTCATCTGGCTTTGTTCTTTTTGTTCTGTTCAAGAAAATTTGGACTGAAGGAAAATTAGTGTAAAATGAAAGTATGTTTGGTTACTCAACGAAACATAAGAAATTTAACATTAGAACCTTTTCATTAATTAAACTTTCTGTGAGAAAGTCATTTTCCAGTTGACTTATCATATCATTTTTTATGTCAAATTCTCCAGAACGATCCAAACGGTGGCTAAATTTATGACAAAATCATGAAAAAAAAAGGTTTAGAGTAAATGTGCAAAGAGCAAGTCAGCACCTGCCCATTATCTCATGATCTGAGAACGATAACATGGGGAAGAGAGTGAGGTGGAAATTTCTCGATGTGGTTTAGTCCTGCAGGTTGCCGCTATAAAAGGAGGTATACGGCCTCTTCCAATTTATCAATTTGAGAACCATCTTTCTCCAACAATTTTCTACTCTCGTGTTTCCGTGTGTGCGCATTTTTCTGTGAATGAGGTGATAGTTGAAGACAGTCCTATCCTTCGGCTTCACCAATCTGGTGTCATTAATAAAATATCTCGTTGTTATATCCTGGAAAGCTGATTGCATAACAGTTTTAAGGAAAATTACAATGCAAGCCACAACGTATTATCTGATTTTGATTTCAATTTTCTATCTCTTCCTCACATTTATTTCAGTACTCATTTATTTGTTAGAACTAATCATATTATATTGCTGGTGTTGATTGAACTTATTCAGTAGAGTATTGACTTGCATGATCTTGTAGTAACTATTTTCTTACAAATATAATATCATGCATGAGCAGATACTGTAAATGAAAAATAAAGAATAATGAGTAAATACAGTAAATGCGTGTCATGAAATGAAATAATAACATTATACTATGTCTGATGTTATAAATACCTTTAATAATTGGGAATAATGTCATTTAAATTGGAAAAAATGTTGATTGAATCCCCAACTTTCCCGATCTGCCCATATAAATCTCCAACTAACACTTGCCCATTTATATGCCGTACTTTTCGTTGACTGACAATTAAATTCGTAAACTTGTGTTGACGTATCCGTTTCGGCACGCCGTTAACTGCTTCCCCAACGACGTGAAGACGTCGTCTGTTGCTTCCGTAAGTTAGGAAACGACGTCGTGCCCCCATCCTAATCTCAATCCCCAAAATCACGAAACCCTAATTTCATCTCCGGTGACTCTCCGTTCAACTCAATTTCATACACACTGCTTCCGTTAGGATAATACAATCCCAGTGTCGTTCCATGCCTGGCCCGCCTTTCAAATTCTCGTTGTAAAGAGAGAATAAAAACGTCGGAATGACAACGCCTGGTCTCGCCGGAGTACCGATCGGTGGCTTGGAAGTTAATCGTTTCACAAGGTTGCGATTGTATGTGGCGGCGTTGCGGATATTACCGTCGACTTGATCATAATCGCATCCGTTTGGCCAACCAGTTTTCGTGATCGAGATACAAATTTTGTTAAACCCGATCTTCTCCATGGCGAAGTAGACAGAGTCGACCATCTGGTCCAGAAGATTCATGTACGTCAGCTTCGTCACCGGATCTGTGTAAGTGAAGTTTATGGATTCGAACAGAGCGTAGTCTAGCCTGATTTTGACCGGATCCGTTGACCAAGGGAAATACAGATACACATTGAGAAAGAAAAACGACTTCGTTTTATCTAGAAACTGGAGCATCGACTTCATCACATTCATTTCAATATCTGATCCAAATTTTCCAGAAGACGGTGGAAACGACGCTTCTAACGAATCCATCGCAAGCTTAGTTCCGATTTTGATCTTATGAATTTTCAACAATTTCAACGCTTTTTTAACTGTTCTCATGGCGGATGGAATTAGGGTTTTGTGATTTTGGAAATTGAGATTAGGATGGGGCACGACGTCGTTTCCTAACTTACGGAAGCAACAGACGGCGTCTTCACGTCGTTGGGGAAGCAGTTAACGGCGTGCCCGAAACGGATAAGTCCACACAAGTTTACGAATTTAGTAATCAGTCAACGAAAAGTACGGCATATAAATGGACAAGTGTGAGTTGGGGATTTAAATGGGCAAATCGAGAAAGTTGGGGATTTAATAGGCATTTTTCCCTATTTAGAAATACCTATTTGCACGTTGATGGTAAAAATATGCACATAATTAAAACGTGTGTCATTTAGGCAAGTCGACATGGGTCTCAAATGAACCGAACTTCTCATAAGATTGCTATATCTTTGACTTTTCATTTCAATCGTTGTTCAGGTTATAGTGTATCTCTTTGTCTAGCGATTTTAATATCCGGAAAGGGTACACCCAACCAAGGTGTTTAGCAATGCTCTTTGGGTTTTGGGCCAATGCAGATATATTTTATCCGACTTCCCTTAGAACTTGCGTTTACATTGTTATTTAAAGCTAGCTTCATTCAAGTATTCAATAATAGTAATAAATATAAAATAGTATTAAAAAAAGTTTGAGATTTTTCTCAATTATTTTCATAGATTTCTAGTAGATTTATTCAAATAGGATTCCGTGTCGGGCAGTGAAAATGTACGAAGGAATATCAGTCTCAAAAATATTTTACTCTCTAATCCTGTGAGAGATGCAACTCTTTATTCAGAGATGGTTATATTTGAATATTTGAAGGCATGCCTCTACCGGCCTTCTCATTAACCTTAATCTGTATCAAATTCTTAAATGGATGACAATCATATTGTTATGTTCTCACCCAGCTGAGTAGAACTTTAACTCAGTATAATCCTTACAAGTGATTCCTCCAAACCTCGTTATGCTTTATTCTTTCTGTTTCGGTTTTGATTCTCTATAAGGGTACATTTTTCTGGGGTTCATTTTGTAGGAGCATTTATTAGGTTACTTTCTGATACTGTAAATGGTTGTCATCATTTTCAATTGTTTTACTGTGTTTGTTGGTCGTGGCCATAAATTTAACCAAGCATCATTTCCAGACTAGTTTTAAATGATGCCAGCTATGCTTGCATCCGCCTACAATATATAAAAGGGAGTTGTTTTTACTCGTCCGGTTCCACAAATTGCACACAGCCCCAGTTCTCAGCAGTTACCATAAAAAGAAATGGCTGATACCGATACTATAATTTCTGTTCCTTTGCTTGACGAATTGGCCACAACCTTGTTACCGCGGTCTGATGATGGCGATACAGGAAAAAAGATATGGTGGCAGAGTAGCCTGGCAGAAGCCAAGATTCAGATCTTGTTTGCTCTTCCTATGATTGTTACAAATGTTTCTTACTATTCCATCACTCTGGTATCCCTCATGTATGCTGGGCATATCGGCCAGCTTGAGCTTGCCGGATCCACTCTCGCCAATTCCTGGGCTGTTGTCACCGGATTAGCGTTCATGGTAGCCTCTGCAATTCATTTCTTTACATTCAAGAAAACTTTACTAGCCTTTGTTAAAATGACTTCAGCTGAATTATACTCGGCTTAGATGCCTTTTTTCTAAAAATATATTTGAAGAAAAAGTGATTTCATTTACTTTTTGAATCCTTTTTCCGAGTTTCCTCCATTCAATCATATTTCACATCCTTTTATTTTTTTGTAATTATATGTGCCACGGCACACGAACGTCGCCACGGCATATATAAAGTGACACACGGTCCTTCTGGTGATGTTCAAACAAAAATTGACAGCATTTTGTTTTCATACGTATTTTCTTGCTGACGTGCTTCCTATATCCAGATTGGCCTGAGTGGAGCACTCGAAACACTTTGCGGACAAGGATATGGTGCGAAAATGTACGGAATGCTGGGAATATACCTACAAGCATCCTGCATTATATCCTTATTATTCTCGGTTTTAATATCATTGTTTTGGTATTATACTGAGCCTATAATGGTTCTTCTGCACCAAAATTCTGAGATATCGAAAACAGCTGGTATTTACTTGAAGCACCTGATACCGGGTATATTTGCTTACGGCCTGTTGCAGAACATTTTAAGATTTCTCCAGACACAAAGCATTGTCTATCCCATGGTTGTATGCTCGGTGATTCCCTTAGGATTTCATGTTGGCATTGCTTATGTGCTTGTCTACTGCACATCTCTTGGTTTCAAGGGTGCTGCGACTGCGGCTTCAATCTCATTATGGATTTCTGTGCTTATGCTGGGCTCTTACATGCTTCGGGCCAGGCAGTTTGAGCAAACGTGGAACGGATTCTCATTCGAGTCTTTTCACCATATTGTCTCCAATTTAAAACTGGCGCTGCCATCCGCTGCGATGGTGTGGTAAATTGTTTCAGAACCCGAACAGTAGACAAAATATACCTGACTTTCGTGTTTGAGTAATTTTTATGTTAATTCAGTAGTACATTATGAATTTATACAGCTTTGAATACTGGGCTTTCGAGATTCTAGTATTTCTAGCGGGAGTGATGTCAAATGCGGAACTAAGTACGTCCCTCATCGCAATGTGGTAATTTCTTGGTTTCAATCTGTTGGCTTGAAATTCTAAACTTTTACCTGAATATCTGATGAGATTTTCGTATCATGTAATCAGCGTGAACACGGAAGCTATTGCTTACATGCTTTCTTATGGCCTTGCTGCGGCGGCAAGGTGAGTGAGTCTACGAGCTAGTGATATAACTCATAAATGGTTATTTCTATTAGAAGAAAAAAGAACAAAATAATTGATCAGCCGAACTTTCATTTACCAGTACAAGAGTATCGAATGAACTAGGGGCGGGCCAAAAGAAAAGAGCAAAGAGCGCAATGGTTGCAGCACTGCAGCTCTCAGTCTCTCTCGCCATTATAGTCGTCATAATTTTAGCGGCAGGGCATAATATATGGGCAAGCTTCTTCAGCGACAGCTCGGAAATAATGAATGCATTTGCTTCAATGGTCCCTTTCCTGTCCATTTCAATTATTTTAGACTCCATACAAGGAGTCATTTCAGGTACTTATTCATAATAGCTGCAATATAATCTTCTTAAGGTTGGAGGTTAACAAATATTACAGGAGTGGCTAGAGGATGTGGTTGGCAGAAAATGGCGGTATGCATCAACCTCGCTACGTTTTACTGCATAGGTCTTCCAACTTCATATTTGCTTGGATTCACTTTGGAGCTTCAAGTGAAGGTAAGCATAATAAATAAGGCTGTTAGCGTTCGAGGATATTTGTTTCAGTCAGACACGCTTTTTTTTGGCAGGGCTTGTGGATTGGATTGATAACTGGACTCTCTTGCCAAACTACTGCTCTGCTTATCCTAACTAAGTGTGCAAAATGGGGCATGGTGGACATGGTTCAAAATGACATTCCGGATCAGCCGTTGCTAGTTTAGTTCAAAATCATGTATCTTGGTTTCTGAGTCTAATGTAACCTCATCACGGTGAGATTCTTTCTCCCTCTCCAAATAAAGGTTAAACAAAGAACCGATAAATCCATGGACGTTGTAGTGTCAGTTTGTCTTTTGAGCTATTCAACTTGAATTTGCGCCTTGGATGGTGTCTCGAGCAACATGCCTAACAGCACCTGTGGAACTCTCACGTATTAATGGAAGCTTTTTTTAATTTTAAAAATGTATTCCTACATCGTTCAAGGGCGGAACATTCCCCTAACTTAAGGCGAACCTGAGCCCTCGTAACCTTTAGGCCACAACCCTTCTGCAAGTATTATGGAAGCTTACTTCTACTTAATCCTGTTTGTTCCATAACTTCTAGCTCCACATAATTCGGAACTCCGCCGAAATGGACTTTTCATTTTGATACATTTGTTTCCAGCCATGTCGAATCAGAAAAAGTCCTAAACGGATACATGATTAGGTGCACAAAGATGTTATCTATTCTGAATGAAAGAAGGAAGTCGTCTGCCACAGATGAGTTATTCTTCGCGTTTAGCATATGAGGTGGAAGTTGAAACTTGGCTGGCTATGTGACTTGGCCAGAAATTTGTTGGAAAAGGTGTGAAGAAAATGGTTGTATGCTCCATTTTGTGAGCGTTTTCGAAAGCCTTACGAATCAATCGAATAATTCAATTCATAAGAAAAACTCATTGCAAGGTCTTTTTTTTAAAATTATTATATTTATTAAGATAAGATCCAAAAGAGGCCTAGATCGAGGCATATACAAAAAGAAGGGGCAGAGGGCCATACTAAAAGGATCGAAATAAACTGACCCAGCTGAGCATGGGGAAAAACTATAAGAACACAAGTGGATCTTAGCGACACTACTTCCTTTTAGGAAGATAAATAAAATCTTGATTTTTTGCCTCCGTAGGCTGTCTGACACAGGACGATCGCCTAATATCCAAAATCGAATTATCAGACACACCAATGGTAGGGCAGTCACTTGCTTTCCCTTTTTCTTTTTCTTGTTCACGACTGGGACCCACTCACAAGTAGAAGGACAGTACACCATTCTGGCAATTTAGCGTCCAACAATTTGCGTCCACTACACAATGGACGCAACATTAGCGCTAAACATAGCGTCCGAATGGACGAAGAACATAGATTGAACATTAATTTTTGTGCAAAAATTTGGTGCAAACTTTTAGCATCCACGTGAATGCTAATTTGCGTGCAAAAATTTGAGGGAAGATAGATCAGCATACACGTGAACGCTAAATATTTTTATTTTTTAATTAATAATCCATTAACTTAAAATATATTTTTAAATATTAATTTTAGCATCCACGCGTTAATACGCTAACGTGGACGCAAAAAAATTGTTTTTTAAATGAAATATATTAGCGTCATGTGGACACAAAAAATTTGTTTAATATATATATATATATATTAGTGTCCACGTGGACGCTAAAATTAATATTTTGAAATATATTTTAAGTTGGGAATAATTTTTTAAATAAATGAAATAAATGTGGACGCTAATGATTAATTTTTTTAAATTGACCCGCCTTGTTTTTTGGAAGATTGCGCCTTTTAGTTGAAAATTTGCGTCCACGTGGACGTAAATGTTCGAATTGCCCACCTTGTTTTCAAATATTAGTGTATATTTGGATGCAAATTTTGAATTACCCGCCTTGTTTTCATTATTAGCGTCCACGTGGATGCGGATTTTCAATCTATATAAATCAGCATTCCGTGAGCATTCATTATAACTTTCAAGTGACAAGATTGGAGAGATGGATGAAGAAGATAATCTGTCGGAGTTTTTCAAGATGTATATCACACAACACGGTTCTGAAAAAATGTTACGTTTTTCATACACTTTTAAGAAATTTTGTGTTTATATGAGGTTTAACCATTTTAATTTGTGCAGTTGATATCACGCGAGTTTATTCCTTATCTTGGTAGAAAAAGTCTGGTTATGGTAAGTTGACCGGTCCAAGCGGAAAGACTTGGACAGTTACTTTTTTTGAGGAAGGTGAAGATGTGTATTTTACTCATGGGTGGCAAGGTTTTAAAAATGATAATATGGTGCAAGACGAAGAATTTTTATTTTTCAAATTTCATGGCAATTTGGTGTTTAGTGTCATCATATATGATGAAACTATGTGTGAAAAAGTTGTAAACCAAGATGATCAATAAAAAAATTTTAATAAATACATTTGCGTCCACGTGGACGCAAAATAATTTTTAATAAATAAATAAATTTGCGTACACGTAGACGCTAATTTTTTATGTAAATACAAATATATCTGCGTCCAGGTGGACATAAATTTATTTGTTTTTAAAAAAATTTAATTCACGGAAATACAAAAAAAAAATTAGCGTCCACGTGTATCCTAATTTATTGTATTTTCAAAAAAAAAAATTTATGTAAATAGAAATATATTTTGGACGCCGATTTATTTGCATTAAAAAATATTTACGTAAATACAAATTAATTTAAAAATACAAATAAAATCTGCGTCCAACGTTTTAACGTCTGAAGTTTGCGTCCAATTTGTGGAGGGAAAGCTTATAATTGCGTCCATTTTATATGAATTTGGTCGCAAATTCGTTTTTTCTTGTAGT
>JAWWMW010085343.1:0-12346 GCA_035048345.1 Echeveria elegans
TAAGAAATTATTTGAATCCATATTAACATTTCTTGAATTTTCCATACCTGGCCCAGCTCATTGGTGAGCAGAATTCCCTGTGCTTTCTTCTGCTATTTGTGTTGAAACAGTGATTGGATCATCTGTTATTTGTTCTGGTTCAGGGACATTTCCTACTGTAGCTCTAATAACCAAAACTGAACCTGTGAAGTCTGGTATATTACCAATTTCACCTGAAACCTCAATAAAAAGTATCATCATCAAAAGTTAATGATATAGCATTAATTACTTTATAGCCACCATGTTGAGTTCGTGAGGAATTTTATAATTAATAATTGAACAAGGCAACCTATTAATTATGTAAGCAGAAGTAATTACAGCCTCACCCCAAAGAGAGGCTTTCATACCAGAACTAAACAAAAGACATCATGCCTTTTCAAAAAGTGTTCTGTTCATCCTTTCTGCTATTCCATTTTGTTGCGGATGAGTAGGAATAGTATATTGTCTTTTGACACCATTTTTTGCACAAAACATATCAAATTCCCTGCTACGAAACTCCATGCCAATGTCAGTTCTCAAACATTTCAGTTTAAATTCAGTCTGGTTTTCTACCATAGATTTTTGATACTTGAACTGTTCAAAAGCTTCATTTTTTTTGTTTTCAGCAAGAAAATCCAAACTTTTATAGTGTAATGATCAACTATAGATAGAAAATAATTTCTACCACCAATTGTAGGAACACAAGAAGCCCCCCATAATTAGCATGTACACATTCTAATGGCTTGGATGCAATATATTCTTATTTTGTATATGGATGAGCTGCTTTTTTTTTCTTTCCAAAATGCAGATTTCACATAAATCAATGCTAACTGGTTTTACATCAATAAGATTATATTTATGCAAGTAGTATAATCCTTTATTTCCTACATGACCTAGTCTAGAATGCCATCTAAACTAGATTTTAAGGAAACATCAGAATCATCAATAGCATTTATTTCATCAACCCTTTGCACATAATATAAACCTCCTTGGTTAATAACTCTCATCAAAACATAAATTTCCCTATATACTTCTTTAACACCATTAGATGTATAAATTTGACAAGCTAATTCACCCAGATTCAGAAATTAAATTTCTCCCTAGATAGATTAGGAACATTTCCTATGCCTTTTATCTGAAGGGTTGTATGGTCTCCCAAAGAGAACTCTCATTCATCATGGAATGTTATTTCAGAGAATAAGGATTTATAATGAGAAGCATGCATTGTACACCCAGAATCTAAAATCCAAGTTTTGTTTGTACAAGAAGCTTCTACAAATACAAGCAGTTCGTTTGGATAATTCTTACCCTCACATACATTCATTCCTCCCTTGTTAAGTTTCTCATTTTTCTCCTTTTCATCTTTCTTCCCTTGGTTATTACAATAAGTATGATGTGTGCTAAAATTTTCTTTATCATTTTGGTTACCAATCGGTTTATTACCTACCTTCTTAGTCTTTTTCTTTCCTTTAATTTTGCCAAACATAACTTCTTCTTTCAGATTAGATTTCCTAGGTATGGTTCTAACCTTAAAAATCTTCAGTTCAGAGTTCTTTTGCCTAACAAGATCGATTATTTTCTTGTATGTAATATCATCCCTAGCATAGACAATAACATCCCTAAGAATATTATATTTTTCAGGCAAGAAATTAAGAATAATAAAAACAAGATGAGTTTCTTTTATTGTCTCATCACATCTAGCTAGTTCCTGGGTGAGTATAAGAAACACATTAAGATTTTCTTGCAAAAAAGTGGTATTCGTTTTGAAATTAAACAAATTGCTAATGAGATTCTATTCGGCAGAGACTTAAAAAGATAGGTTTCATCCAATGTAGACCATACAGTTTTAAGTTCCTTAAGGGACATTATCTGCCCCGCTACATCATCAGATAATCTGAACATTATCTGAGTGTATGCCAGTTCTTTCATTTCCTTCTTTCGTGTTTCAAAGGTTGGATCATCTCATTCCTTAGTCGCTGCATTCCAGAGTTTCTCAATTTACGGAATTCCCTTCATTCTGAGCCTCCACAATAAAAAGTCTCTGTTTCCATTTTGGAAGTCTTAAGGATTCTGCCATTTTTGGAAACAAAAGAGAGTATCAAAATTTCTTAGATATAAATTAAGAGAAGCTCAGTTAGAAAATTTAATGCTCAAAGAAAACTTCAAACAACAACAGTCCAAACAAAAACTATTTTCCAAGAAAATCAATTTCTTGTTCAAGAAAACAATGATTCTCAGATTTTGTGACTCCTATCCTAAAGATTTAAGCCTCAACCGGCTCTGATTCAAATTTAAAATGAAAGAAAGGTCTAGAGGATGATTTTTAGGTTCTAAGGCAAGTTTTACCAAATTTTGGCAAACTTGAAATTTTCACTAATTGGTACCTAAATTGATCGAACTCAAACAAAAACGATCTAAACTAATAGCACAACGAAATTTCACGAGAAAACATGAGAATCTCGGAGAAAAAACTCAGAGCCCCGGTGCGGGGAGGCTCAGCCCAAGATTCCACTAAAAAGAGGCAAAAACCTAAAAATTACAAACTAGTTCTATCTAGATAGATTTGCACACACTAATGCAAAAGCTAATTATGAACAGCAATGAGAAGAAAGAAAAGCTTTTCAGAATACTGCAATAGTTACAGAATAGAGGAAAGACTACCTAACCACCGCTGACGACGCTTCAACAGAACTGGCACTCCAGGCTCCGTAAGTCTTCAATCAGTGTGAAATCTGATACAGGTGGCATCGCGAATCAAGACTGAAGAGTGTTGTACGTGCAATCAAAGGTTGGAAGCTGTTGCAATTGAAATTCCAAATTAGATATCTGAGTTTTCGATTAAAACCCCCGAATAGGGACAAAGGTCTTCTTATAAGGGCTAAAACGATGTCGTCACGTGACCTCCCCATTTGAAACACCAAAACCCTGCATTCCACTAAAAAACCTTCCTCTGCTCCAAATGATGCCGTTTCAGATCAATTCAAACTTTAAGAAAGCTTGATTCCGTCCAAGGCCTAAGCACCCTGCAAACATCTCTTCAACGACAACAAATGCAGCAAGACAACAACCACAATAGATTCTTGAAGCTCTCAACCATATAACAATTCAGGTTTATAAGATTTGTCAACAGTATATACCTGAAGAAAAAGCGAACAACCTTCAATTTTTGACAATAAATGGATTAAAAGCAACAAAACTCATCTATCCCGAAATTAGGGATTTATCCGACCGGATTCAACCGAACCAAATTTACTGTCCGATAGAGTGAAATGTTTGCAAATTATGGACCTTGGCCGAACTAGACAAAAAATCCAACCTTCCTTTAATTTTTGAGTTTCCTAATTTATATTTTATAAATAATGTGATGATTTTTTATGTGTGGATAAATGTATTACAATTATATTTTAGCTTATGAAAATAATGAGCGACAACTTCATCTTACAAACTCCTCCAAGACTCAAGCCAACTCTTTCAAAATTTAACGTTCCTCGTTGGTATCTTCTCAGCATTACTTTCTTCAAACGACACTTTCACTAAGACATCAACGCCATTAAAATTAACGCGTGACGACACTAAGTAACCAACCAAAAAGCTTCCATACTTTCACCAAGACTTCAACACCATCAAAATTAAAGCGCGATGACACTTACTAAGCAACCGCGTCCAGGTTCACGCGAATATGTGCTCTCATGGATGTTAGTTCAATAGCAAAGCCACTTGGCTACAAAGCCTTCTGCAATAATGCGTTGATTTTCAATTTGCATTAATCAGATTCCGTGTTCAATAACTATTACGCATTTAAAAAGCATGAAATGCCGTGAAAAAAACATTTTTTGTGAATAAATCATAAATGAATAATTGAATATCACTATGATTAGGTTTGAGTATTTAATATAAAAATTAAAGTTTTTGGTCTGAACCAAACAAACCAAAATTGAAAAATTTAACATTGTGGACTGATCCGATATCGGTTCGATTAAAATCGCGCAATTAAAAAATAATTTTCAATCCGATCCGATTTGTGCACCCTACCAGAATACACAAAAATGACATTAAAAACTAAAGCAAAACATATCAAGTCTTGTAAAAGACCAGTTGCTCCTTATATTCAGGAATATTAGCCTCAAGTCCGAACGAGCAAGCCCTGGCCTCTCATCATTGCAATCCACAACACAAGCTATTGAAAACAGCCTTCCCATGCCACTTTTGCTAACGAATTCTTGCTCGGAAAAAAAACCTGCCCATGTCTTTGCCATTTTGACCGGAGCAAAGTGAATTGTGAAAAAGGGAATGCAGTAAAACAAGGTTTGTAAGGAATGTCCTTAAACAACTAACCCTTGTTTTGGTTCGCTGAAAGTTACGTGGAAAGAAAATAGAGTGAAATTTTTAATGAAAAATGAGTTTATTCGGAAAGTTCAATGCAGTTTTACGCGTTCTGTTATATGATTTTATTTTCATCTTCCATATGCAATTAAGGGGAATTACAAATAAACACTGAGTTTATATACCCATTTTTTCTAGAGACACCCATATGATTTTAGATTGCATTTAAACACCATTTTATTTTCGCCGTTAACGAATCAACACACAAAATCGATTATGTCAACTTTGACGACGTGTGTTGCACAATTTATTCTTCATCTCCTTTTTTTAAAACATTAGTGGTTCGAATAAAAACATTTTTTCCCACACAAAACGAAGTCGTCCTCCGCCGCTGCAATTTCTTCGTCAAGCCTTCCTCCTCTTGGACTTGACGGAGGAGGGGGAGTCATCTTGGTCGTCGTCGTCTTGGTAGAGAGGGGATGCTCGGAGTCTGCAGCGTTTGAGCATTTGAAACTTGGCGTCCATTATTATTAGTGAACTAAGTTTTGTGGAACCGTATATTTCAGCATGAATATAAACGGACGGGAAGGAATGCTATTTATAGGGATCAATGCGGCAATAACGTAATCCCATCTCTACTCGCTGTCAAATTCTTACTTGCATATTTCATACAGATGAACCTGACTAATTACAGTGACGTTTGTCTTTTTCAACAAACCAATGGAGATGGAGGGAGTAGTAAAAAAATGTGATAAAAAAATAGAGTCAATTAAACACTATTAATAGAACATGTCGTTTTGCACAAAACCTCATCTATAAAAAATTACGAACCACCCAGATAAATTTGTTAATAAATGCAAAAAAAAAAAATCAACAAAATGTAAAAAAAGAAGAAGAAGTAAAAGGTCATGCACTTATTTTAATATAGTTTCGCTTTGGTTCAATTTTGAAATCTGGTATTTATAAATAAATTCAATTTTAATAAAATGAAGTTGGCTTTTTGCGTTTCCAGTGGTTTCGTTTTATAAACAATTGATTTTTTTTCGTACAATATATTTTTAATCATTTGAAATTTCATAACGTTCATTTGTAAAATGATAGAATTTTTTTGATTTTTTCATGTTTTTATATTATTTTCGCATCTTTTTGTTTTTGTTTTTCAATTTTTTATAAATTATTTATGAAAAATTACCAAGAAACACCGTAAAAGTCAAGTTTATCAGAAATACCCAAAAAATACGATATTACCGAAAAGAACCTGTAAAGTCTTAACGTTTATCGAAAGGCACCCATTTCTAAAAATTTCATTAAAAATAAATAATTTTTTATTTGATAATTGATATTTTTTCAAAAATCATTTTTAAAATCTAGAACACATTAAAAACAATTAAAAAGATAGTCACCCGTATTATTATTACTAGTAAACATTGCACAATTTTACTTGTGCAGTGGATATAGGGTTAGTTACGATGGTTTTAGATTGTAAGGGTATTTTCGAAAAAAAATTTTGTCGTCAGCTCAATAACTAATTGGGCCTTAGGCTTTATTAATAGTAAATAATATAACTCTAACAATATCAAACCCTAACATTTATGATTAAGTAAAGGATTTCAGTTTTGGTGTGTAAGAATTGGGGAATGAGAAATGTTAGGGTTTGAAAATTTCAAGATTCAAAGAGCCGTGGGAGAGGTAGCAGAAGTGGGCAGTGTTATAAAAACCGACCCGTTCATCGAACCGGTGAGGTCATCGGGTCAATGGGTTGATGGTTCAACCGGGTCGAACCGTGGGTCAATGTTACTTTTTTTAACATATTTTTTATATAATATATGACATTTACATATTATATATATAATACAAAATAACAATACATAACCCAGTTTCAGAACTTTGCAAAACAAATATAAGACCTGTAATATATACCTACTTTATAAATCAATCTCATCCTAAATAAATAATTGAGATGACTTGTATTCGAATTCAAATGTTTGATGAATCATTTTTGTGTGTGATTAAAAATATTTATGAATCCATATCCATTGGAACACAATTGATAACGTAGACTGGGATCAAGTGCAGCCAAGTGCACTTTCCAACTAATTCATTTTTAACATCAATCTCAATTATATATATATATTAAAGAGTTTAGTGTATCCGCATTGGTTATGACTATAATAACATGAAAATAATTTGTTGTATGCTACATTGGATTAAATTTAAAATCCAATGGACGTGTGAAAGAAATTAGTGCGAATTAAACATTTTAATTACTTATTAATAGAAGAGATTCTTTTTAATCACACATAAAACAGATTCACGTTTGAATTCGAATACAAGTCATCTCAATTATTTATATACATAAGACCATTCAATTTTATTCTTATATTTTCTTTATAAAAAAAGAGTTTACATTGACCTGTGGGTCGATTCGGGTCACCGGGTTAGTCAAAAACCGGTGATTGAACCGGATTTTGACCTGGTTGATTGCATGTCGGTTTCAACATGTGGACCGACTCGATTAAGGGTTCGGATCACGGTCCGACCAACCGGGTCGGTCCAGGTTTTATAACACTCTTCCCAATGCATATTAGATGTGTTTTCTTGATTTTGGTTTATAGGTGGGTGAGAGACTGAGAGGTGGCTGGGTTATATGTGTATTGTTTGACGATGGATTTGTTTTTAGGGACACCGACTTATTTTTGTCATTGTATGAACATGATTATAGGGTTTGTTTTTTGTTGTGTTTGTTTTGTCCACAATGTGTTTTTGTTGCATGTTCTTGTTGTTATTTCTCTGAAGGTTTCTAATAGTTTTCTTGATCGATGTCACAAATGTCTAATACTTACGCAAAGTAGCGGAGGCAGGTGGGGTCGGCTGTGGTCGGCCGACCCCACCGTGACCAAAAAAAATTCCCATGGGACAGTCTTGCGAAATCCGTCGGAGTGAAAGCTGTCTATGCGCATAGTGAGATTTCCAAACTGAAACCAAGTCGGAGCAAGCGATTGAAGCAACAATGAATGATGAAAGAGTTGAATTCAAAACTTTCCGGAGCAATTTTAGAGCTTGAAGCCGAGGATAACGATCGCTGTGTTGAAGCAGATGAAGGGAAAGCGACGAGAGGTGACGTGGATGCCGGTGTTATTCCCTGCGTGAAGGATTTGGGTTTGGACTGAGGCCAGCTTCGATTATTGGACCGTTTTGAGGTGTGAGTGAGGCCCAAAACATGGTGAAGCGTCGGACAGCCGTCTCCCGTACCGGAGCCGTACCCGGTACGGATTCACCTCGGATTCGTGTTGGAATCGATTTTCCGATTTGAGGGGTGACTTTGTATTTTGGAAACTTCAAGGACTCAATTAGAAATTAAAGAAAATTTTTAAAAACCCTAATTTATCAATCACTAAACGCGACTAAGGGCTAATCACGATTTCTCTGTTCCACAGTCGATCCTCCGACCGCTCCGGCGTCGCCAACCTGTCTAGAGCTGCTCCGACCACGCCACATGTAAGTTGTAACTTTTGTATCCCAATTGTTTAGACTAGAGCTGCTCCAACTATGGCCCACTCCATTGGTCTTGCAGTCGTAATATAAGTTATGCAAACTGTAATTGCGAAGGCACACTTTATGCGAAGAGTAATTGCAATTTAGAAAGTTAGAGACTTGCGTAGATGTTGATTGGAAAACAACAATATTGTAATGTGTTCTTAGAGGTATTTTGATTTTTCAAGGTAGTTCAACAAAGGTTTGGCATTGTGAAATATTTGTTGATATCCTTGGTCATCTTCAAAGATCATGTTTGAATCCTTCGTACTAAAAAAAGCTATTTGATTCCTTGGTCATATGTTCAGTTTCAAGAGTTTCCATACTTTTTAGTACTATTTGATGTTCTATTAGATATTCTGCCTGACATACTTGTTTTTTTGTTTACCATCGTATATTTGTAATAATATATGTATTATATATTTTTCGATATGCCGTACCTGTACCCGTACCGGGTAATTAACCTTAAACGTACCCCGTATCCGAACCCGTATCCGTACCCGTATTCGTGCAACCTAGGTGAAGAGTGATGTTGATGAGTTTAAAGCTCAGGTGACAAAGAGTAGGAAGAATGGAGTGGAGAGTGTGTTTGGTGCTAATTTTTGAGTAAGCTGAATCCATGGCTGGCCACTGCCTGCGTGTCTGTTAAGGCTGTGTTTGAAGAAATAAAAAATAATGCTAACGGAGATGGCGGGATGGGAGCTATAACAAAGGAGTTGATCTGGAGGGACTTCTTTTGCTAAACTGGTCAAGCAATGGCAACATTTGATACAGTCTTCTTTCTCTAACCATGTTATGATTTTTCTCATGTTATTTCGTTTTCTTGTTGCTCATTAGGTTTGTCACTAACAAGTGTGCCAACGATAACAGAAACGGGGTGGCTCCCATGGGTGTTGGTGCGCCGGGGCGGAGACAGAGTTGCTAAGTAAGATGTGGGATAAATATTTGAACAACTGTTTGTTGGTATACATTGAGAAAGAATCGTTAGTAAATATTTATAAAGAAAGAATCTTGAATATTGTCGAGCATCTCTAGATCTAGTGTTATTTAAATTATAATATTTCAAACATAATATATTTACTCATTCGGGTTTTTTTTCCGATTTTTTTTGTGATGCTTTTGTTGAACCGATAAGGATCGTTTGGGTATAAATTATATGGCATTTTCGTTTATTTTCCAATCATCTACTAGTTTGCCCGACCCAAATTTTTTTTTCCATGGACTGCCTTCGAACCCCGTATATATTCTCCCCCACGCCAGATAATTCCTGGCTCCGCCTCTGCTTACGCATATATTTGTTTATATTTTTCACATTTACAATATAAATTGGTCGCATTTTACACTCACATTGCTATTTCAGGCTCAAAATACACTTTCTGATGATTATAGAATCTTGTAGCAAAACATGGAAAAATGAGGATAAAAAGAGCAAAAATGAAAGTTCTTGGGCGAGTTGTGACCAGTCAACGGAACAGTCAAAGTCAATGCATATTTTGAGGTCAAACTCGATCGAACTGAATCTCACTCGACCGAGTGGATCTAGCAGACGACATCTATTCAATTGAGCAAGAAGTCATACGATCGAACCAAATTAAATGAACACAAACAGAGGTCATCAACTCGCCCGAGTTTGGAATTGACTCGACCGAGTGACTTTAAATTGAACAAAAACAAGATATCAACTCGGCTGAGTAAAAAACAACTCGACCGAGTCAGATTAATGGATTCGATCAGAGGGTAGCAACTCGGTCGAGCTGAAATCCTGCTCGATCAAGTGGAATGTGTACTCGACCAGTTTTTGTACTCGACCAAAATTCAACTCGAGCAATTAAAGAGACCAATTTACTCAACCTTGAGGGGTATTTTAATATAAAATTTATGTGAAGACGCCAAGAGACTTGAGACCATTATGATGGAATTCATGGAGCGTCATATTGAGAGGTTTTGAAGAGTTTTGTATTCCGCCATTATGATGGGGAATCAAGAGTCTTCAAGAACTCTATATAAGGAGAGATCATGAAGATACGAAAGGAGTGAGTATGGAGCCTTTGAGCAGGCCACGAAATTCCAAGAATAAAACAACCACTACACCAATCTGGCAATTTAGTGTCTAAAAATTTACGTCCAACCTAAGGTAGACGCAATAAAGTGTCTACGTGGACGCTATATTTTACCATCAAATTGGACATAGATTGAAATCTGGACGCTATATTGCGTGCGAAAATATTGGCGGAATAAACTCGCGACCACGTTGATGCTAATATTATAATTTTTAATATTTTAAAAAATAAAAATAAATTAACGACCACATGGATGCTAAAATTATAATTTTCAATGTTTTACAAAAATAGAAACTAAATTAGCAACCACATGGACGACAATATTATAATTTTCAATATTTTACAAAAATAATAACTAAATTAGCCACAACATGGACGCTAATATATAATTTTCAAAATTTTATAAAATTAAAAAGTAAATTAGCGATCACGTGAATGCAAATTTATAATTTTTTATTAAACCCTAAACCCTAGTCAAAAAATTAGCGACCAAGTGGATGTGAATTCATATTTTTTTTTATTAAACCTTAAACTCTAACTCCTAAACCCTAGTCAAAATATTAGTAACCACGTGGACGCTAATGTTTTATTTAATTTTCTGACTTTTCTCTCTTATTTGACCCTCTTTATGTTCGAACCATTCTTTTGATCGAGCATATGAATTGTAGCATTTTAAGTCAGCTTTCCAACAGATTCTATTTCGTCTGCATCGAATCAATGACGCATCTTCCAAAAACTTTCAAAGCATAAAAGGTTAAGAAACAGACTGTTTGCGCCGGGATGCATTTTGCTTTACGAGAGACTCTAAACTACTACTTTGAAAGATATACATCAATCTAGTTTATTGTACAAACTTTCGTTATGAAATGCGAGATAAGTGGTTTTAATTTCCTTTGTATGATTGATGCATATACCTTTCAAAGAAAATACAAATAACATTGCGTCTAGCATTTTAGCGTCCATTTTTGTGTTTATTTTGTGGACGCAAACCTGACATTTGCGTCCACATTAAGCGAAGAGTGAACACAAATTCGTTTTTTTAAATAATAATATCAAATATATACAGATAAATTTTAAGAAAATACACAACATTTTTGTCAAGCGTTTTAATGTCGACTTTTTGTGTCTATTTTGTGGACGCAAATGTCAGGTTTGCGTCCATTTTAAGCGAAGAGTGGACGCAAATTTGCTTTTTTTCTTGTAGTGAAGAGAGTTCCTCTCTCTTCCTCTACTCGACTGATTTTTCCATTTCAAGTTCCAATTTCTGCTCGAGCACGTTACTCGATCCTTAATAATAAAGAAGAAGTAACAACACCCTGAAGACCAGCGACATTACTTAGCATTTCTAAACTTATACTTTGTTTTTAAATTTCCATTTCAATCATGTATTGTTCCTTACTCGACATGAGTGAGTAGTTCTTTTGTTGACAAGGGTCTAATGAATCCTTGGGTTCTCATGAATGATTTAATAAAATTTACATACACTTTATGAGTGAGTTTTGGTTGAAATAATTATAATTAACTTACGCTTATGCCATGCATGTTAGGCAAGAACATCTGTGAACCTAATAAAATTGTTTGAGTAGTTTTTCTAGGGAAGAACATTTGTGAACCTATAATAGCTTTCATTGCATAAGTATTTGAACTGTGGGTAAGAACGTTTGTGAACTCATGTTACTAGATTTGTGAACTTTGATTTGAGAATGACGTTTGCTAACTCGTTAAGGACGAATTTAGTTTTATAAACTTTTATTTGGGGAAGAATGTTTGTGAATTTTGATTCGGGAATAACGTATGTTAACTCGTTGAGGACGAAGCTAGTAGTTTATGAAGTTAAATACTGTCAGCCAAACATATAAAATCGTTCTACTTTATTTTATAAATTGTTCAATAAAATTATGAGTATCATTACTGAAGTTAGGCCCTAATCATCTTTCTTTTAAATTGTTTATGAGAAAATTTGTTTTTAACACCTGTTATTCACACAATTAAGACATTAACACCTCTTATTAAAACATTTGGATTAAAACACCTCTTATTCGTCTAAATTTGGATGTTAACACTGACACGCGTCGTCGTTCGCGTCAAATTAATATTATTTTTCCTACGAGCAACTAGAGTAGCGACAAGCAGGGTCGATCCCACGAGGAATTGGCTAGTGAAATGTTGTCCTGTAATTAAACTAAACTTGGGGGATTTTTGTGAAGTTGTGTAAACGTGAAACAATTAAAACACAGAGAAGTTATCAATAAAATGAGCAGACACGGTTCTAAACAACTGTTCGTAACTTACTGTTTATCATCGATATAAAACCATGCAATTTCTATTATCTCATAACTCTACCACATTTCGATAGAGGTAACGTGCATATTGCTTCTAATATCATTCTACATCGGATAAACGTGAGTAGA
>JAWWMW010085373.1:0-12343 GCA_035048345.1 Echeveria elegans
ATAATGTTTCTCTAACTCCTACATCTATTTGGATATTAGTTTATTTGTTTCATACTGAAATGTGACCAGAATTTTATTTTTATTATATCTCTTGCTACGGCTATGTCATTTGTTCAACCCATGTAGGCTTATTTCCAATTTGTAACCAATGAATCATATAATAATACCAACAGCTATCAATGTCAATGGTAGAAACATTCTTGCATCGAACTTGCCTGTCGTGCATCAATTTAAAAATGGTTATACACAGCGGACCAAGCAGAAACTAGAGAGATGAACATGCTAGCTGCGATGACATGCATTACTTGCCCACTCAGGCTTCCAATCACAGATAACTTAGGGAACATTATCTGGCTATGTGAATTTACAAATACCGGCCAGTTCATGTTTTATTCTACTACACAATTCGTGACACATTGAGATCAGCTGTTGCAAATAAGAAAGGCCGGACAGATTGATAAAGTATAAATCTTGACATAATCAATACCAAGACTTCTGGATTAGGAGTTGTACTTTACCGAGTCAAATAAACCTTATGTGTTATAAATAGAGATCGGTTCATTATTAGTTCCGTTCGATAAACGATTGATTCAATTTTTCCATTAGTCTTATTTGATAAGAGGATCGAAATGAGGCCGCAGGCTTGTCATTATCTTCTTCCCTGCCGATGGGTCCTTCTGTTGATGTTGATCCTTGGCTCGAGCTGTGTTTCGGTACACCTTGTTGGAGCTACCGCACCGGCGACTCCAGCAAGCCAGCCTGAAAGAAAAGTGAGCACGAAATAATATTTTCGAGTCTTATATACTTACATCAAAGTCATATTATGATCAATATTATCCATCATCTCTATACAATATCATCCTTCGGAATTCGAAATGACCAAAACAGCGTTTAAAATGCAGAATTACATTGTCTACATGGGAGACAAAGTTGAAAATACCCTATTTGGTTCTCGTCTTCAAGAGGACCTGATCGGAAGTGTTTTGGGAAACAACGGCGAAAGCACTGTGCGCTACACATTTTCAAGGAGTTTTAGCGGATTCGTCGTGCATATGACTGAACAAGAAAAGCATGCCATGACCAGTATGTACACACCAAATATAACATTTTGATGATTCTATAAGTAATACTATTTGATTTCTCTCTCTCTCTCTCTCTCTCTCTTCCTACTTTTGTAGAGTTGAAAGGCATTGTCTCAATATTTCCTAGCGAAAAGAAAAAACTCCACACTACGCGATCTTGGGACTTCACTGGGCTTCCCATTAATGCTAAGAGGTCATCAGCTGAAAGTGATATCATTATTGGGGTACTCGACACTGGAGCCTGGCCGGAGTCTGCTAGTTTCAATGATGCTGGATTCGGCCCTCCGCCTAAAAAATGGCGTGGATCTTGTCATGGTGCAGGTTTCAAGTGCAACAAGTAACTAATTCTCTTTCATTATAATTGTGTTTTAGTAGAATTATTCCAGTTTTAGTCTTTTATATTAGTATTTATGAAATACTCGCTTAAAATTTGAAGCAAAATAGTGGGTGCCAAGTACTACAAGGCAGATGGTCTTTTTGGCACCGGGGAGTCACAATCTCCTCGAGACACACATGGCCACGGAACCCACACAGCCTCGACAGCGGCAGGCAATGTGGTTGCAGGAGCAAGCATGCTTAGTCTAGGAGAAGGAACAGCACGAGGAGGTGTTCCATCTGCGCGCGTAGCTGTCTACAAGATTTGTTGGTCTGATGGATGTGATGATGCAGATATTCTTGCTGCCTTCGACGATGCCATTGCTGATGGAGTGGACATAATCTCATTGTCCGTTGGTGGATCAACTCCTCAACAATACTTTACTGACTCCATTGCTATTGGAGCATACCACGCAATGAAACAGGGCGTCTTGAGTTCAATGTCCGCTGGTAATGATGGTCCTGGTTACTTCACCACAGCCAATGTGGCTCCATGGTCGCTTGGGGTGGCTGCCAGTACCACAGATAGAAAGTTCTTTACAGATGTTCAACTGGGGAACAAAAAGGTTTACGAGGTATTTATTGCTTTTTTTTTCTCTAGGGTTTTTATCTGACTCGTGACAAAAGTTGCTCTATATATTGAGATTACACATTCAAAAACGTGAAGAGAGGTTATGTACGTATATTGCTCTTTTGCAGGGAGTTTCGCTAAACACATTTCAGATAGGGCATAAAAAGTATCCTCTCATCTACGCGGGAAATGCTCCAAACATTACAGGAGGTTTCACCGGAAACACGTCCAGGTATTTAACACATTTAAATTCTAGGGTTAGGGCTTCGGTATGTACTGCATTGGTAAGACTGACATAAACATTTGTTTCACTTCGATTTTAGGTTTTGTACGACAGGATCATTGAATGCTACACAAGTGAAGGGCAAGATTGTTTTGTGTGAGGCTAGTGGGATCGGAGAGGGGCCATTCTTGATAGGGGCAGCTGGAGCAATACTATATGACGGTGGTGTTACAGACGTAGGGTATACTGTCCCACTGCCTGCCTCTCTTCTGAGCGCGACAAGCCTCAATAGCATATATCGCTACTTGGTTGCCGTCCCAGGGTAAGCAGCATTATTTTGTGTAACCGCAATGATGAACGAAATACCGACCTCAGCGCATACATTTCAATGGCAACATGCTGACCACTTTCTCTTATTGACGATAGTCCTACCGCCACTGTATTCAAAACCGGCGAAAGAAAAGATATAAAAGCTCCTTATACAGCCTCATTCTCTTCAAGGGGTCCTAATCCCATCACTCTTGATATTCTCAAGGTAAATTCTCTCTCTCTCTAGCCAGGGTTACCTTACAGATAGAAATGAGCGTGTGCAGAGCGCTCAACATTATGAATAGGGATTTTGCTGACGGTAAGCGTTGTACTTTTGTACTCCAGCCAGATATAAGTGCTCCAGGAGTGAACATCTTGGCTGCCTGGCCAACGGTAGCCCCAATAACAGGTGCTCAAGGAGATAAAAGGAGGGTAACCTATAATATCATCTCTGGAACCTCAATGGCTTGCCCTCACGTCACTGCTGTTGCTGCTTATGTCAAATCTTATCACCCAAAATGGTCCCCTGCTGCTATCAAGTCGGCAATTATGACCACAGGTATCAACTCATGCTTAACCATATTCCATGTATTTTTAAGTTATACCAGCATTACCATCCATACTTATTGACTTCACACTGTGTTTTCATTAGCTGCTCCCATGAGCCCTGAGAGCAGCAGTCAAGCTGAGTTTGCATATGGAGCTGGCCACATAAATCCTATAAAAGCCATCAACCCTGGTTTAGTGTATGACGCAGGGCCAGCAGACTACGTCAAGTTCCTCTGCACACAGAATTACACTACCGCAATGCTACGGACATTGACGGGGGATAATAGCACTTGCTCGTCTGGCACTAAAGGGACGTCCCACGACTTGAACTACCCTTCTTTTGCCTTGGCTACAACAACACCTACCTCCATCACTCCCTCTACATACTTTAGAACCGTGACAAACGTTGGATCTCCAATTTCCTGCTATCGAGCTATAATGAAGGCTCCCAAAGGGATCTACATCAAAGTAACCCCTGACATATTAACGTTCAAAAGTCTTGGGGAGACGAAATCATACACTTTGACAATCAGTGGTGGATTTAATACCACAGTTGCATCTGCTTCCCTGATATGGGATGATGGCATGCACCAAGTCAGGACCCCCATTGCCCTTGTATTTGTTTCATCATCGGGTTAAGAAAGATGGTGTTACACCCTTTAATTTGCGTGTGCATGTTCGTTCATTTGACATTACATATTGGTGAAATCTTGGTCGTGCTTGGGAATTTGCTTCGCTCAAATGAATAAGAACATTTATATTGATTTTCTCCTAGCTATTCGATCTTGTTCATCGCATCAAATGTCTTGTGAAGTCTGATGAGCTAGTGTAGCTGAAAAGTGACTTGTCGATCAGTGGGACAGGTCAAGGTGAAGATTGTAAAGTCCGGTGAGCTCATATTCTCATTCTAGCTGGAGAATGACTAGTCGAAGAGCAGTGTAGATGATTGCTCGGAGCGGAAGAAAAGTCCATTGTATTAGAATCAGTAGCTTATGTCGCATCAAGTATAGCCCAAGAATAGTTTGGGCTCCACCTGTAGTTTTGCCGGACCATTTAGTTATGTGTTAGGTCGGTTTAGCTTGTCATATAAAAGAAGTAGCAAAGTTAGAGTTTTATATATCGGAATCGATCGGTAGACAAATCACGAAGAGAGGTGTTTGGGAGGCTAGCCGATTGAGTATAGAAATCGTCATGCCTATGTAGAGACCTGTATGATTTCAATCCAAGTATAATAAGTACCGAAAGAAGGTTGAATAAAGATATTTTGTAACTATACTGACGTTGGTGATAGAGAGCGGACGAACCAGAGTAAAGAACTGTGTTCGTTTTCATCTATTCGTTACTTTGCACTGATTGATTTGTATTATTCAATTCGCAGTTTTTTTTTTGCTGAAGTCGTGTGAGACTTTGGCTCTATATCACACAATATTTAGGGCATAATTTTCTTTCTCAACGTTTTTTCATTTATTCACGCCACATCCGGGTGGAAAATTCATTACAAAAAGGATAGCATGTTCCGATACAAACGGCTCCTCTAGTTAATTATTAGGTCATCATTTTGGGTAATTACAATAAACCACAACTATAATACATAATTTTGCATATATATAATCATCATAATAAATATTAATTCTACTAAACCACCCTTCACTATTACCATTAATTGATGAGATTAATTAAAGATGGTGACCTTGTGTTACTCAGAAGTGTATACAAGTATCATTTTAAGGGTAGTTGTTGAGGAGAACACCATCTCATTAAAATATATCAAACTCAAGAAAGTTTTTAAATTTAGACTTGTGTATGCTGAGAACGTAACTGCGCAGTAGCTAGTAACCAATATGTTTACAATTTCTAGTTTTCACTTTTGTTCCACTGTTCCTTTCCAAGTGAAATAATATAGTGCAAAATTGTATACATGTACCACATTGCGGGTAGTTGGTGAAGAGTGTAAACCATCTGATTTAAATATTTCAAATTCAAGAAAGTTTTTAAATTTAGATTTGTCTATGTTGAGAACGCAACTATGCAATGACCAATATATTTAACTGAAACGATTCAGAGAGATTTGCGATTTCTAGTTTTCACTTGTGTTCGTTTCCATATGAAATTTAAAAAATGCGAAGTTGTATACAAGTACTATTTTAAGGGTAGTTGGTGACGAGAGAACCATCTGATTCAAATATATCAAATTCAAGAAAAAAAAAAATTAAATTTAGATTTGTCCATGCTGAGGAACGTAACTATGCGCGCAGTGACCAATATATATTACTGAATCCAATTCAGAAAGGTTTACATTTTCTGGTTTGCACTCGTGTGCTCATTTCCATAGCAAATAAGAAAATGCACCACTATCTGCTTTTCGGCCTTCCTCGTCCATGGGTATTATTTCCCATGTCGATCTTCACCCTTTACTGTGTTTTTGTAACCATTGCGAAGTCTCCGACCGATCAAACTCAGCTACTGAAGGTACTTGTGATCGAATTTCGTGTTGTTACATAATCAACTTATGCAGGATATATATAAGTTTTGTAATGTTCATGCTTTTGAGTTTTAAATTCAGAACTACATTGTCTATATGGGTGACAAGCCTAAGCACTCCACCTTCACCGCTCACCTCAGACAAGACATCATTAGAAAGTACTTGGGTAGCACGGGACCGGAAAACTTGCTTAGGACATACTCGAGGAGTTTTAGCGGGTTTGCAGCTCGCATGACCGAGCAACAGATGAAAGCTATCTCGGGTTAGCGCACAAAAATAACTCCTTCAATTTTGACGCCTTGGCTCGAAATGTTTTTCTCTCCTTAATAAAAAAATCTCATTTGCAACCATGCAGAGTTGGATGGCATTGTTTCAGTATTTCCAGCAGAGAAGAAAAAACTCCACACGACTAGGTCTTGGGACTTCTTAGGCCTCTCCCTAAACACAACTAGGTCAACTATGGAGAGTAACGTTATCATTGGGGTACTAGACACTGGCGTTTGGCCGGAATCCGCCAGCTTCAACGACGACGGCTTTGGCCCTCCACCATCTAAATGGCAAGGTTCTTGTCAGCGCGCTGGCAACTTTTCTTGCAACAAGTAATAACCATTTCTTCAAGTTAACTATTCTAAATGATCCTTAACAAGTTTCATTACGTCTTGTTTTGTGATTAGGTCAAGAGTGATTATGACATCTTATTAGGCAAAAGCTTAAAATGTTAATTCCAATTGCCGGAAATCAATATACGTATTGTTTAATATAAATAGTTTTAAGTTTCTCATTAACTATTTACCTCTAATTATTATTTAATAAAATTTTGGTGATATCGGTCGAAGAGAAAATATTAACTATAACTTTAATTTAGTAAAGTAGGAGTATAAGCTAAAAGCTCATAAAATATTTTTTTTCAAAGTTAGTACATTATAAATAGTATCAACCTTGCGAATGTTTAATGATAAATATTACTCGTATGTATTTCTTATAACTTAATCGAAGTGATTATAAATGAAAATATGCATGATTGATTTTAATTCATAGGTAAAGATTTTGTATTGCTTATTAAACTAATTATAATAATTTTTTTGAAATAATTTGAAGCAAAATAATTGGAGCCAAATACTACAGAGCAGACGGTCGTTTTAGCCAAAGGGACCAACCGACGCCCAGAGACACCAACGGCCATGGAACTCACACAGCCTCCACCGCATCCGGCGGCGACGTCGTCGGCGCATCAATGTTCGGGCTGGCGACAGGGACAGCTCGTGGAGGCGTCCCATCCGCACGTCTCGCGATCTACAAAATATGTTGGTCCGACGGTTGCGACAGTGCTGACATCCTCTCCGCCTTTGACGACGCGATTGCCGACGGCGTCGACATCATTTCGTTATCTATCGGAGGATCACAAGCCTTGAGCTACTTCAGAGACGCAATCGCGATCGGAGCGTACCACGCGATGAGAAGAGGGGTTTTGAGCTCGATGTCAGCCGGAAATAACGGGCCTGGGCTGTTCAAGACCCCGAACGTTGCGCCGTGGTCGCTTGGTGTTGCGGCAAGTACGATTGATCGGAAATTTGTCACTGATGTCCGACTGGGGAACGGCCAGAGTTACCGGGTGAGCTGTTTTCTGCAAAATTAGGGTTTGGTGTGATTATGAAAAATTGAAAAATTGGTGTTGGTAGAGAAATTGACTTTTACCTAGAAACAACGCTGTTCTGAAATTCAATTTTACTACGATTTTCAATCAACCCGGAGCTTTTTGGATTTGATTTGCTTGCTTGGTGCAGGGAATTTCACTGAACACATTTCAGATTGGGAGCGAGATGTATCCGCTAATTTTCGGTGGAAATGCTCCAAATACTTCCGGAGGGTTTGATGGAAGCACTTCAAGGTAATTGCATTTTCAGTGAGCAATCCGATGCATATTTTATTTTGGAATTTATGAAAAAAATGAGAAGATATGATGTTATGTGCGTAGTCATTGTTCAATTGGATCGCTTGATGGGGGGCTGGTGAAGGGTAAAGTGGTTCTGTGTGATTCAAATTATGGTGGTGCTGGAGCATTATCAGCTGGCGCGGTTGGAGCTTTGTTGTATGATGGTGGTATTTCCGACACTGCTTTTCCTGTCCCATTGGCTGCGTCTATGTTGAATTCATCCAGCCTCCAAAGTGTTTATAACTACTATGTTGCAACTATCTCTGGGTAAGTAAAATACTCAAATCTGTTTATAATGCTGATTGTTTTAGTTACACTATTTTGTGGTTTGTCAGTCCAACAGCTACTATCTTCAAGAGCGGTACAACAATTGATACAAAAGCCCCATATATTGCCACTTTCTCGTCAAGGGGTCCAAATCGTATAACACCTGATATTCTCAAGGTATTGACAATATTGGGAATTTACATACCTCAGAATTAATAGCTGAATTCCAATCAAATTTATGAGTGAACGTTTGAATGGTACTGTAGCCGGATATAAGTGCCCCAGGGGTTGATATTCTGGCTGCCTGGTCACCGGTGGCCTCAATCACAACAGTGGCCGGAGATACCCGAGTAGTTTCATACAACATACTCTCTGGCACATCCATGGCTTGCCCTCATGCCACGGCTGTTGCTGCATATATAAAGTCGTTTCATCCAACTTGGTCACCCGCGGCCATCAAGTCTGCCATGATGACTACTGGTATATATTAAAAAAATCACTCTTTTATTTTTTATTTCTTATCTTACATTAGGATTTATAACTCGTGATTTGCAAACTTGTTCTTGCAGCCATTCCTATGAGCTCCGTCACCAGTTCACAAGCTGAGTTTGCATATGGATCGGGAAATATCAATCCGACCAAAGCTATCAACCCTGGTTTAGTGTATGATGCAGGGCCAGTTGACTATATCAGCTTCCTTTGCACACAGAACTACACATCCCAAATGCTACAACTCGTTACAGGGGAAACCACCACATGTGCTTCCAACGTAACAGGAAGCGCGCACGATCTGAACCTCCCTTCGTTTGCCCTGGCCACTACCACCCCGACAGCCATCAAAGCCACCTCTTACCGTAGGATAGTTACCAACGTTGGATCATCAACTTCTTCATACAAAGCTACCATAACAGCTCCTATGGGACTTACAATCAATATTAACCCAAACACTCTTACATTCAACTCCATTGGGGAGTTAAAATCTTACACACTGACCATAAGTGGAAGCTTCAACACTTCCATTGCATCTGCCAGCCTGGTTTGGAGCGATGGAGTGCACCAAGTCAGGAGCCCTATTGCTCTTATCAAAATGTGATGTGTGAATCGCCAAATGATGTAATAGTTATATTCTAAAAATATGAATAAGCGTCACATTTATTATGTACATAATCCATTGATTGTGACCAATGAAATTGGGAAGATGATGAATGAAGAAAAAGTCTTTCAACAAAACAGCAATAAAATTAGTACTTATTTTTTTCTTATTCTTTTTTGTAACACAACATTTTCCAACGCTTGTACTCAAACAAATAAATTAAAAAATAAAGAAAGACAGAGGAGGAATTGAATAGGTAGATGTCAGAGTGAGACTGTCCCCTGACCACAACATTCAACTCCCTCATCTCATCTCCTCTCATCTCATCTCGATTCAAATCATTTCTTCTTCCTCTTCTCACTCACTCACCCAACCCCCAACCGACAAACCCTATTACGTCACCAAACATACAAACAACAAGATCCCCCCTGCCGGCCTGCCCCCAAAATTCGATCTGGGGTTTCCACTTTCCACCCCTCCTCTCAAGATCCAACCTTTTTCACCAAAAACGCCATGAATCCACCTTCCACCATCACCACAAATCGCTTCTTCACACTAGGTCTAGTAACATCATGGTATTCCTCCAACATTGGTGTCCTACTCCTCAACAAATACCTTCTTACCAATTATGGCTTCAAGTACCCTATCTTCCTCACCATGTGTCACATGACAGCTTGTGCTTTATTCAGCTATGTAGCCATTGCTATGCTCAACATTGTTCAAATGCAGATTGTTAAATCTAGGGTTCAGTTTTTAAAAATCTCAGCTTTGAGTTTTATTTTTTGTACTTCTGTTGTGAGTGGTAATATTTCGCTTAGGTATCTTCCTGTATCGTTTAATCAAGCTGTTGGTGCTACCACACCTTTTTTTACTGCTGTGTTTGCGTATTTGATGACGTTGAAGAAGGAGGCTTGGTTGACTTATGTTACGTTGATTCCTGTTGTTGCTGGAGTTGTCATCGCTAGCGGGGTGAGTTTTTTTCTTTTTCTTTTCTCTCTTTATTTCCCTTTTTCCAATTCATTTGTTTCTTAAGAATCCTGTAATGTTGGTTGTGGGTGTTAGAGGTGTTAAAATGTTCCGTCGTTACCCAATGGGATCCCTATAACGGCTCTTTAAAAAATAGTCTGTCAACCTCCCATTAGCTTAGTAGGATAAATGGTCCCAATACCTTTAAACTCATTACCGATTAAGATCCCGTCCGTTAGTCCCAATAGTGTTAATGGGCTAAACGGGATTTTTTTTCCATTCGACTATAATTCAATTGTAATCAGTATGCTAACGCCATATTTGACACCTCTAAGTAGGGATGTCAAAATGTCACATTACTCAATAAGATTGCCCCCGCCCGATTTGACACCTCTAGTGGGTGTGCCTTTGTTTAGGAATTAGGACTTGCATTTTTTGTAATCTTCAGTGTTTTTTTCATCTTAACCGAATGAGTAAACGTAATTCCTGATTGAAAACCTGATTTTAAGGACTGAATTGAATAGCCTTGATTATTAGACTCGGCGATTGAGATTGAAAAAAGAATAATGTTATGATTTAGACAGCTGAAACAATTAAAAGTGTAAAAAACACTTGAAGTCATAATTAACTTCTTACACGTGTTGATGACGGCAAAAAGGAATTGCTGCAAACGTGGGTAGCAATCAGTTGTGTATGAAAACCTTACTATTGGTAATTTTAGCAAAGCAGTGGCATACAGATACTACAAAACAAGGAGCATCGTAGACTTTTATTCAAATGTGTTTGATGGATGGGTATTCATCATGGCTCAAACAAAATACATATGGATTTTTTTTAAAATTAGTGGTACTTAACAATCTCCTTGCTTAGTGCGTAGTTGTGGCCTAATGAGACATGTCATTTACAGTCAAGTTTGCTAATTTCACCCTAGAAACTATTTGGCTTGTGTCAGTTGGTATGTATGTTAAGGATCCGCTTGCGGTTTTCTCACGTTCTCCTTGTTGTGTATGAATGCAGGGAGAGCCGAGTTTCAATCTATTTGGGTTCCTGATGTGCATTGTTGCAACAGCTGCAAGGGCGCTCAAGTCAGTGCTTCAAGGAATTTTGTTATCCTCTGAAGGGTAATGAACATTTTCGCACAATACTGATGCGACATGATCATGAGACAGTGTTCTAGACTTCCCCGTGATTAATGATGTGTGTTTATCGATCTATGTACGTCTCAGAGAGAAGTTGAATTCAATGAATCTCCTCCTATACATGGCTCCTATAGCTGTCATGCTGTTAGTTCCTGCGACAATCTTTATGGAAGGCAATGTACTTGCCACGACTATAGAGTTGGCAAAAACAGACTTCAGGATTATCTGGTTGCTGCTTTTCAATTCTTCAATGGCGTATTTTGTGAATTTGACCAACTTCTTGGTGACCAAGCACACAAGCCCCCTTACGCTACAGGTGGGTCCCATTTTGCTTTGTCTAACTGTCCCTAGTCGCTTTCCAGTATGAAATGTCATTAAGGCTTGTAATTGGAGTTTGTGATTTTATGTGTTAGTTGCTGAGTCAGTAACCTCAAGGCCTCGTATGCGACAATAGTGCCAGCTGGTTACTTTCGTGAAAAGATCACATGTCACTTGTCGAGTTAATGTTTGATTGCGCTTCAGGAGCTTACATGCACTTTCCATCATTTTATTAGAAGTATTTTGGACCTGAAAAGACCTTGGTGTCTTGTGTAGGTACTTGGCAATGCAAAAGGAGCAGTGGCCGTTGTGGTCTCAATATTGATCTTCAAGAATCCAGTCTCATTGACTGGTATGCTTGGGTACACATTCACAGTATGTGGTGTAATCTTGTATGGAGAGGCTAAAAAGCGCGACAAGTCATAGAATGGGGTGACACCATTCTCAGTCACTATATATTCAAACTTGAAGGAGACATGTTAAGAATCAATTAGAGAAATTCATTCATGTATCTGAGTTCTCCAAAACAGGTGTATCTCTTGTGATGAAATTATGAAGTCATATCTCGAACCAACGTGTAGTCTTTGCTATGCAAAGCAAAAGTTGGTCCATGGACAAGAAAAGTAGAACTTTGCGGTGTATCATCATTCATATATAGAACTGGCAAACAAGCAAATGAACCAAGTATTTCCATTTTGGAAAAGCGATAACGTGGGATCTGAATCTTTGCTTCAAACATGAACTTCAGTCTAATCAAATAAGCTGAAATGAAACCCATATCTTCCTCAGACTCCTCTGCTGGCTTGTCAGCCTTCAACTCCTTTCCAGCTGCCGGAGCTGCAACAGAATCAGAGGAAGCAACTGGCGCAGTAGAATAAACAGGTTGATATTAACATCAGGAAAAGGTAACGACAGTGGAAAAGGACTTGCCAATAGTTTGAATGCTTAATTTGGGTAACACACACCTTTAGGCCTCAGATGGTTTGTTCACCATTTTCGCAGTGAAGAGTTTGATCGGTGAGGACGACCACAAAGT
>JAWWMW010085382.1:0-12342 GCA_035048345.1 Echeveria elegans
TTATTTTGTACCGGTACTATATGTCTTGTACTTCTCGGCCATGAATCAATCAATGAGAATGTTGAAATCAAAAAAAAAAAAATATGAGAAAGTATTCACTGTCACATGTGAAATGTTAGTGATCACACTAGATTAACAAACTGGAGGAAAACGTGCAAATTTCCAACGGAATATTTTATTCATTTGACACTATAAATAATTGATTAGTCATATATAAATAAATTCAAGTCGTTACAGTGACTAATAATTATAAAGATTCAACTATTTTGCAATGGCCCGTTAAATTAAGTTTTTAATTGATCGACAAATCTGAAATCATATTATGAAAATGTAAGAGATGAAAATGACGGAATTGTTTGATTGCTCACTCTTAATTTGATGCATCCGCAATTCAACACAATTCGCATCATAATTTTTTCATATTTATAAAAATAATGTGACTTAATCTCAATCGACTAGTGAGTCAACGATAGATGCTATTGCAAGTTTGCAACACATTTTTGTTGTCACTTTTTGGTAGATGTGTCAAAATGGATGAATTTGTTAGATTATGGATGAATTTTAAATGTGTATAGATTAAATGGTTAGATCCATTTAAACCGGTTAGTGTAAACGTATTAAATGGATTGAACAATTTAATCAAACGGATTAAATGAATTAACTTAAAATGTCCTAAATGATTGTTTAAATCCATTTAGTCAAACGAATTTCATTAATTCATTTATACATCATTTTGACAGAAATAGATTTCATTAATACGTTTATATTTGTTAATAAATTTTATTAATCTATTTAATAAATTATTAATAGATTTTATTACTAATTCATTTACAAAAACGAATTATTTTCTCACCCTGTTTTTTTAGTAAGTTTAGACTTTAGACGCTTTATGCTAAAAATCCGCAGAAAAGTTGACCGTTGGGGTGCA
Organism: Echeveria elegans; assembly: GCA_035048345.1. Lineage (NCBI taxonomy): Eukaryota > Viridiplantae > Streptophyta > Magnoliopsida > Saxifragales > Crassulaceae > Echeveria > Echeveria elegans. The sequence continues at coordinate 929 of JAWWMW010085382.1, forward strand.
TTATTTTCGAAATTCGAAACTGCGTCTCACTTCCCTTCCCTTCTGCCCTCCACTCTCTCTCTCTCCATCACTCTCTTCGACCTTGCACTCCTTCTGCTAATTTGTTAACGTATTCCACCGCTGCCGCAATCTGAAATGGGTACTGCCAAAAAGGCTATTGTTCCACCCGAACGACGAAGATGGGAACAAACGTACAACAACCTCGCACACTTGTTGCGAACCCAGCAAATACAGCTCGAAACCCTTCTTAAAGCAAGAAAGCTTCTTGAGCGTCGAATCAAGACGCAACATGAACGGTGGGAATCAGTCGTCCGCGTCACTGAAGATCAGATCTTTCAGGTAATTAGGGTTTTATTTTCTTCGGTTAGGCAATTTTGGGGATTTTCGCCGAGTTAGGGTTTTGAAATTTGGGGCTTTTGAAAATTGATTGCCTTTTTTGTAATTGGGGTCTTTAGATTAAGCGTGATATGGCCATTGAAGGCAGTGCGCGTTTGCTTCAGACCGTCAAGTCTGATTTGATGGCTGGATTGGCACAACGAGAGACTGCACGTTTGAAACTGATGTTAGGTTTGGATTACTGACGCATCAATATATTTTATTTTAATCTGCATTATATGAATCCTCAAAATAGTGGAGATATTGTGTAACTCGAATACATTGTTGTTTATGATAATTACGAGGAGATTTGTTTTTTGGTTTTTAACGGCTTCTCTACGAATTGGGGTGTAGACTGTGCTGATACTGAATTGACCGAGGATCATAAGAATTTTCTGGACGCGCTTAAACAGAAAAGCAGCCAAACAACAGTATGTTTCATTCGCTTTTACACTATGGTTATTATAAATATTTGATTGTTGTAAATTGTGTTGAGGCATTCAATTTCCTTTTCAGGATCTGAGTGAAAGATATAGTCTCAGAAGTAACAAAAAGAAGGATTTAAAATCAGAGGATAGCCGATCTGAGGTATTAGAAAGTGAAGTTATAGAGCTAAGAAAAGAGTATGATAAGCTATCGTTGAAGAAAAATGCTGAGGTTTCTGCACTTTTGCTGGAGAAGGATTTTGTATGGCATCAACTTAAGACTTTGGAAAATGATTATGCTGATAAGTTAAGAAAAAAGAGTGATGAAATTGACAGCGCAAATGAGAAAGTTGCTAATTTGATTGCTAGGATGGAGGAGCTGCAATCCTCAAACAGTGACAAGGATAAAACTATACAAGCTTTGGAAAGTAAGATTGCTAAGATGGAGGCTGACGCAGCGTCTCAGCGAAATGAAATGTCAAGGGTAAATTATCAGTTGGAGACACTGAAGAAATCTGCCAATGCGGCAGCCTCGCCATCTCTACGACCCTGCTCAACAGAATTAATGAAGTCGAATTTGGGGCCTAAGAGCAATGAGCTTAGTCGAAATCGTGTGCGAGTGAAGAAAGAACAATCCGAACGAAAGGGTCCGAATCTCGCTGATCATTCTGGAGAGGTATTGAAGACATAAAAGTGTGTTTTTCATTTCTTCAAATATATTTTGTTTTTTACAATTGAAATGAATCAAACACTTGTTCTTGCTTGTGCACTCTGTACTTTTTTCTGGGTATGCGAATACTTGGTCCTATCACTCCCTGGAACTGGTGTTAAAGTGCAGAGGTGGTAGATTGACATGGTCCCTGGCCGTCTGCTTTTTGGCTTTGCCAAAAATTCTTTCTTCCATTTTTCCTTTCGCTGTGACAGTGAGTAACTGGTACTTAAAGGTGTAGTCGTTAGATATGGTAAACTGTAAACTCGATATGAACCGGCCTTTTGTTTTCTGGGTTTGCAAAATAAACTCTTTTCAACTTTTCCCTGTGGAACAAATGCTTTAAATTGACATGGACAAGGGCGGTTTGTTTTGGGTACTCTATACTTGATAGTAGTAGTGCCTAGCTTGTATGCAGAATTTCTGAGAGGAATTTTGTTTTTTAAGGAAATGTTGTCTTAAATGCCTTCTACTCACTGCCTGGGATATTAACTTTCTGCAGGGAAGCACAGGTTTAAAGAGAAAAATGATTGATGTTATCACCATCCCGGATACACCAAAACTGTTCTCAGCATCTTTCAAAGCTCCAAAGCTGAAACAGTCATCACCATACCTCAATGCATCAAGACAAAATCGCTTGTAGCTCCACCTCTACCACGTGGTTGCTTGCTTACACCGTCACCAATCTGTTTATCACGACAACCATGTCTATTTCTGTATCTTTATATGCAGTGAAGCTGATCTATATTCTATATATATAGAATGCCAGAACAGTAGAAGTTAAGAGTCTCCCTAGTTAGTTAGTTGACTTAGCTTGTGTCAAAAAATGTATCGGACAAAACACCTCTTTCCAAACAATGATTGTGTTCTGTAATCTTCCGATTCATTGACTTTCGTTGACCTTTTTCACGTAAAGGTTTCTAATTTTCTATTCACTTGACCTTCTAATTCTAACCGAGCACATCTCTAAAATATATCCAAGAGCAACTTTGGGAACAAAATCCCAGACACTTGACAAAAATAACCGAAGAGGGGTATCAAGAAAAGGAGAATGACGAAAATACCCTCTGAATTGGAAGAGGAGAGTACCTGCGTGAGCATTGCATTATAGGAGTAATTAATTAATTGTAATAAATATTTTTATACACACTAAAAGGGGAAAGAAACCCTAGAGGTGACCTTCCATCTGCAGCGAGAATGTGCCACGTGTCACAAACCCACCTCCCCATCTACTCCTCCACGCCCCTTTTTCTTCAAACTCCACACAACTCAACACAACACCCTTTCTCCTCCTCCTCCTCCTCATTCTCCTCCTCCTCTCAATTCCAATCCCGACCACCACCACTTTAATAGTAATGAATAGGATTCAGAAGAAGAAAAAGCAGAGCATCGGAAAACGCGTCCCCTGTTTCTGGGACGATTATGATGACGGCGACGACATGGTAGACGTCGCTGAGATTCTAATCCAGTTGCCGGAATTGATCTTACACGCTAAACCATCTTCATCGCTCGTTTGGGGAGCTAAGCGGAGGAGATCCGCCATCTCCGGCGCCGCCGGAATGAAGAGCGTTGTTGTCGGTTCTGCTGCTGCTACATCTCCGGCGACGCCGTTGATGTTCTCGCCTAGCGAATCTGATGATAAGGCGAACGATAACAACAACAACACTCCCTCACGCGCTTCCCCAATCTCCAAACGAAAGGTTCGACTCAATTCAACTTCGTTCTCTTCAATTTCACTGTTTTATTATTTTTTTAATTATTCGATTGTTGCAGAACAAGGAGGAGTTGATGCAGAGCGTTACCGAATTGACACACCAGAAACAGTCCCTTGTTAAGGTTGGTTGCTTCATTGGTTTCCACAATGCGACACATTCTTTTTTATTTATTGTAATTAATTTTCTTGCCACATTATCTTCAGTTTTTCCATTAATCTCTACTTTAAGTAATTATACTAAATTTTTTGGAAAAAGGAAATTATTTATGAATTTTGGATAATATTAAGGTTTCCTTCATACAGGAAATGGAGGCTGCCAAACGCCACCTTGACGCCCTCAGAGCCTCCAATCTTGAGCTCAAGCACAGAAAACAAGTGGTACTCTGCTCTGCCCTGCATTTCTTCCAAGAATTTCATTTTCACCAATTCCATCGTAAATGAATATTTTATTTTATTTTATTTTGATTAACAGATAATTTATGGATTTTCTCAACCTTCGCTTCAAACAATCCAACATCAGCAGCAGCAGCAACAGATTCATTATCCGTTTCAGATGCAACACCCATCAATACAATGGAACGCGTTATCATCAGTGCCAGCACTCAACAAGATGGGACCAGCGGGTCTACCCGATCTGAACTTGACGTTAGAAGAAGCGGCTAGCAATGTGGATGGATTAGTAGGATGTTACCAAGCATCTGATGTGATGATGGTTATGGATTACAACGTGAACAACAGAGCTTTGGCGTCAGCTCAAGCTAGGAAGAGGAGAATGCAGATTTACAAAGAGAAGAATCAGAATCAGGTCTTAAGACAGAGGTGACGTAAATTATGATTTCATTTTTTCCGAAGAGAGATTGGAGGGATGGTCTTGGTAGTTTTCATAGTAGTTGGAAATTACCCTTAGCAAAATGTTATTTAAGGTACTTATCAATGAGACATTGTCTTATCACCAGTTTTGTATAGGGTATGGCTTTTGCAATTATACGAGAGTTAATTTATGTCGCAAAATGTACGCTAGTAAAAAGGAGATGGTACGTTTCTCATCTTATATAGTTCTCACCAATTTTAAAGTTTAGTACAATCCGAACCCAAGGTAATTGTGACCGTGAGTTAGGGGTGGTAACGGAGCAAGTCAGGGCAGGTCGGAGTCAAATTGTGATCTGTCCTACGCGGGTCAGATCGGGCTGCCCTGCCTTGAGCCCGGTACAAAATTATTCTGCCCTGCCCCGCGCCGACCCGCAGAGGACCTGTCTCGCGATTAATTAAGATTAATTATGTATTAATTAGAATTAATTAAGAATTAATTAGGATTAATAGTGGGGCGGGGCAGGGGAGCGCAGATCAAAAATTTTCCGACCTGCCCTGTTCCATTTAGCTTGCAGGGCGGGACAAATTGCTACCCCTATCGTGATTACTCGATTCAAGTTCTCTGCTGCCGTGCTGCCGTGGACCGTCGTTAAAGACTTACATCACAATTTTTTTATGATATAATTATTTATGAAAAATTCGAGTTTTCATGATAAGAAGAGTTCTAACTTAAAAGTAATTAACCGTAGATATAACTTTATTGAAAAAACAAAACTAGTATCATAGGATGTGTTGAGCAGTTAAAAGAGGCGATCAAAGTTGGGCTACGACGGCCCATGAAGCATGAACAAAAAATAAAAAAGACAGTTGAGAGTTGACCTTTCAGTACTGTAGATCTAGAACCCGAAACCCTAATGCAGCAATATATATAAGAACTAGTTGCACTTGGAATTTTTCGGTGTCTTCATTCAATTTAATAAACTTTATACCGATTCGCTCTATTTTTAATTTTTAATTTTTAATTTTCAAATTTCAATTTATCAATTCTTAATTTTATAATTTTTTAAAATTCTTAATTTTATAAAAAAAATTTGAAATTAATCTGATCAAATACGGTCAAATACAGTCAAATACGATCAGTTGGTCAAATACAGTCAAATACGGATGAATAGTGATGAATGGCATGTAGTGTAAATAAGGATGGTAGGAGGGGCATTTTTGTCAAAATCTTATTGCAATGAGGTCTTTAATGAGGAAAATAAGAAAATTAGTAAAGAAAAGTGAGTGGGTAAATGGTTGATGATTGTATTCTTATATACAGTCATTCCTCTGCTAAGTTATAGTCTTGGTGGACGGGCCGTGGTATAACTTAGTAGAGGTTATAACTTAGTAGGGGTTATGTATACTGTATACTAGGTACAATATAATATAGTACTAGTGTTGTATAGGTACTGCAAAACACACACCCCACCACCCATCGAGCCCCACGCCTGAACAAAAAGGTGAGGAAAACAACTAATTGCTAGGCTGTCCCTTCTTCACCAGTGTTGTCCAAGTGCTCTCCAAGTGTTTTCCAAGTGCTCCTCACATGAGCTCCCACCGCTCCGTCCGGAAGTCCCTCCGTGAGCTCCAAACCTCCCTGCGCTTCAATTCCACACACCAAAGCACCCTTGATGCCTGGCTGCAGTAAATATGTCCAAAAATTCCCCTCTGTAAAGTAGTGTTTCCCAAAAATTGGATTCCTATTCATATTTCTTTACCTCTGCTAAGTTATAACCTAGTTATATTCGGAGTTCACTTCTATAACTTATGTGTTATAACAGGGTGTCCATAGAACGGTGTCCGTGGACGCGAAATCCTATAACTTAGGAGAGGTTATAACCTAGCGGGATATAACTTAGCTGAGGGATTACTGTATATTATGCAAAAATACATAAATGGACCGCTGGCAAGCACGATTCATAATGCGAGACAGTGTCACTGACACATGGTGACAGGAACTCACATGACATTTACTTACAAATATGCAACTTTGAGTAGTTGAAAGATGCATTACAGGCTGAGAGCAGATCTTTGAGCTCTGGTTCTGCATTTACATTGTGCTTAAGTTGCTATGGATGATGGAAGGCATTGGTTGTCCATTTGCGGAAAATGTCGTATTGGGGGCAGTTTTGTTTTCATTATTCATGTCTGGGTTTTAGTAGCCTTACAAGTTGGGAGTTCATCTGCTGCACTGTCTTTTGACTCCTATGCGCTTTCGTGTCCTGCTGTTGAGTTCATTGTGCGAGACGCGGTTAGGGCCGCTACGGCCCAAGACCCGTCTGTCCCTGGCAAGCTCCTTCGCCTTCTCTTCCACGACTGCTTCGTCGAGGTACATTTAAACCTGTTATTTTGCTACGTTTTCTTCTTCTTTCAGTGTTGGATTATTCGTTGAAATTTTGAAAGTTAAAAGTTCGTTAAAATTGTAGGGATGTGATGCATCTGTTTTGCTGAGAGGCAAAGGCACTGAGCGAGCTGATCCAGCCAATGCTTCACTTGGCGGATTCTCAGTCATTGAATCTGCGAAAAACACGCTAGAACTCTTCTGTCCAGGAGTCGTTTCTTGCGCTGACACACTTGCATTAGCAGCTAGAGACGCCGTTGAGCTAGTAAGTCCCTTACAAACCACGCTGACAAATTTCTTCTATAAAATATGTTCCATTTCATTTTCATGTCACATTTTTGAAGTTGGACTAATGCAATGTGAGTAACTATTAGGCCGGCGGACCAGTGTTCCGAATCCCAACCGGAAGACGAGATGGCCTAGTCTCCACCGCTTCGTCCGTCCGAGCTAACATTATCGACACAGGCTTCACTCTTGATCAAATGATCAAGATTTTCGCTTCCAAAGGGTTGTCCTTGGTAGACATTGTCACACTATCAGGTACCATTGCATCACATCTCAGCCTCCCAACGACGCCGTATTGTTATCTAACGACTTCGTATTAAAAAATTAGAGACAATGACGACGACGTTTTGGGCTTACAGGAGCGCACACAATTGGCTCGGCACATTGCAGCGCATTCAGCGACCGATTCACAACGCACCCAAGCGGCAAACTAACCGTTGTCGACGCATCACTCGACCCTTCCTTCGCAGCCGAGCTCGTAGCGCAGTGTCCGGCGCGTGCAAACCCTACCACGACCGTCAGCAACGACGCGTTGACTTCAGCCACATTCGACAACCAGTACTACGTCAATCTGCTGGCTCGCAGGGGTTTGTTTCAATCTGATTCAGTCCTTGTGCAAGACCAGCGAACGTTGCGGCAAGTTGAAGTCTTTGCGAATGATCAAGGTGGGTTTTTTCGAAGCTGGGCTGAGTCGTTTGTGAAGCTGGCGAGTGTTGATGTTAAGGGGGAGAATGAGGGGGAGATAAGGAGGGTTTGTTCGTTTGTGAATTGATGAAATGTTGAGGTTTTGTAAATGTTGTAGACAATGTGTTTGATGAAATGTCTTTGTGGACAGTTTTTGGATTGATTTTTTTTGAGTTTGGTATTTATGGGCTTTTGTTAAGTTGAATTGAGTTGAGATGAGATGAAATGGCGATAGATGAGGAAAGTGCGGTCTTATCAGGAGGTTTTGAAAGACCATTGTCGAGGGATTAAGTTGGGGACTACTGCTGATACTTATACTGTAACAGGGTCCTGGGTCGATACACTAAATGTAGGGAACTGGGTGTTGCTAGGGACATGTTTGATCTAATGCCTGACAGAGATGTGGCATCAAGGAACACTATGATTGGTGGGTATGCAAATTTCGGAGATATGGGGATGGCGTGGGAGGTGTTAAAGGAGATGAAAATATGTGGTTTTGTGTGCGATGAGTACATTTTTAGAAGTGTGAGATAAGTACACTTTTGGAAGTGTGCTTAAAGGAACGGCGAAGGGGGTTGGGTTGAGATATGGTCAGCAGGTGCATATAAGGTTTTGAAGTGTGGTTATAAGGAGAATGTGTATGTTGGGAGTGCCCTATTGGATATGTATGCCAAGTGTAAGAGAGTAGAGGATGCTCATGTTGTGTTTAATGGTATGCCTGAGCTTAATTCTATTTCGTGCAACGCACTGATTGCTGGGTATGCTGAGTTGCATGATTATGAGTTGGTGATTCAGCTGTTTGGCGCAATGAAGCGTGAACAGGTAAGGATTGATGATGGGACGCTCACTCCATTACTAACATTGCTTAACGATCCTAGTTTCCGCAAGTTGATGATTCAGGTTCATGGAAAATGTGTGAAACTTGGGCTAGAGTCTAATACCACTGTATGTAATGCTCTGATAAATTTGTGTTCTGAATGTGGATCTATTAAAGATGTAAGGCATGTCATTGATGACATGTCTGGGATTCAAGACTTGGTCACATGGAATTCGTTGCTAGCTGCTTATGTTTTACATAAGCAAAGTGGACTTGCATTAGAAGATTTCATGGATATGCAGGCTAGTTGTTTTGAGCCAGATGTTTATACATTTACGAGTGTCATCAGCAGTAGCCTAGACGATGAGCATACACGGATTGAGAAATCCTTTAATGGACTGATTAATAGAAAAGGGATGGAACGGTCAGTCCCATTATCTAATTCCTTGATGTCCATGTACCTTAAATCAGATAGCAAGTTGCTGGAAAATGCTTTGAGTATATATATGTTCATGGATACACGGGATCAGATAACTTGGAACTTGAATCTAACTGGATTTTCATTGAATGGTTAGAGTGAGAATGCATTGGAATGTTTGAAGCAGATGTTGTTAGAGTTTGTGGAAATTGATCAGTAAACATTGTCAGCTGTCTTTAAAGCCTGCTCAGACCTGGCAACACTTCAGTTGGGTCAACAAATTCATAATCTGTCGGTCAAAATGGGAAATGATCTATTTGATTGACTGCTTATCCAGTTCATTAATCTTTATGTACTGCAAGTGTGGCAATATCAGGACGCTAAATATATATTTGATGAAACATCCCAGGACAGTGCAATCGTATGGAATTCCATTATTTTTGGCTATGCTCAGCACGGCCAAGGTCACACTCACTTGATTTATTCTACTCGATGAGGCACAGACTCGTGAAACTGGATGGAATTCCATTTTGGCAGTACTAACTGCATGTAGCCTTGGCTTACTTGATGAGGGTTGCGGCTTTCTGAAATCAATGGAATCTGATTGTGGAATTCCACCAAGAATTGAACATTATGTGTGCCGTTGATCTTTGTGGACGGGCTGGGAGACTTGACCAAGCTGAAGCTTTGATCAAAGAAATGCCATTTGAGCCTGATGCAATGGTGTGGAAAACCTTATTTGGTGCCTGCAGGATGTGTGGCGACATAGAACTGGCTAGTCAAGTGGCAAATCGTTTATTTTTGTTGGAGCCACACAACCAATGCACTTATGTCTTGCTATCTAGTATTTATAGTCATCTTGGAAGATGGAATCAAAATGCTCATCTGAAGAAGGCTTATAAAACATAGGGGAGTGAAGAAAGTCCCTGGTTGGAGTTGGATTGAACTTAAGAATGAGGTTCATTCATTTGATGCAGCAGATCGAATGCATTGAGACTGCGAAGAAATATACCATGTTTTATATCATTTGACTGTTGAAATGAGTGACGATGGTAAAGTGGATAAAGAGCCATTGATGCTATTTGGCTTACATAAATGAGTACACCATTGAGCTTAGCATGAACTTACTAAGGTATGAGTTGATTTCCACAATGCATTTTCTTATCTTGCCCCAGCATCTTATGACCCTTAACAAATCCATTTAATTTTCTCTCTAGGTAACTGTGGCTACCAGCATGCCTCCAGACGCTCAAAACAATTCTCAATTCAGATGGTGTACATTGACCCATATCATCACTTAACATTTAACAGATTCTCGCTGTAGTTTGACATGAAAATCTGATTTCCCCATTTTTTACCACGAAATCGCACTCTCACACACTCTCACGTGAAACTGATAGCATGGGAATGTTTTAACAATGGGAGTAAAACTATAGGCTTTTTTTTTTGACACTAAATTAAATGTTAACTGTACAAAGACAGGATAAGCTGCCAGCCCTGAACTATTGTATTCTGAATTCAAATTAAATTATACAAAAATATTCTTAAGACATAATTTTTTTTTGTTAAATATGAAACTATATGAATGACTTTTTTATATTTGTTTTATGAAGTTTTTGAATTTTTTTGTTATTTTTTATGAATTATTTTCTGATGGGCGAGTGTTTATTGAATCGATTATTTTTATATGAGTGACTATTGATAAAAAAAATATTTTAATAGGTGACTATTTGTAATATTATATTTTACGGATGATTATCGAAAAATCTGTATTTTATGGATGATTTCGAGTAATAAGAATTGTAGTTGGCGAACAATGAAAGGATTGTTGTAAAATTAGGTGAAATTGGAACGTCAAGAGTCCACGAAAAATGTAAAACACAAAATTGACAAAAATAAGATGTGACTTTTAATTTTTAAATATTGAATTTAGCCTTGCATGCATTCAGGCGTCTTCATATGCAGGTAATATCCAATTATTCACAACCGTTGATGTTCGTTTCCTTCAGAACTGTACCCCATCCTTTCACTTTTCGTTTCTTGATGTATACACTTGCACCAGCATTGCCTGAATGTCTTGTATTTGCAAATGCAAACAGCAATTCTACAGCCGAGCCCAGAACATTTTCCAAAATATGAAGAGCAACCTCTTGGTAGGTATGCCTGTATGCTTTACTCAGAATTTCTTTGAACGCCTACACAAGTCTTTCAATGGACCTCAGCTAGCGACAATTCAGTGGGCGGCGTTGCACAAAGCTGCTGGTACTGTCCGCCCTTGGCCTTTCGCTCTTGCTCAAGGTCCCCCGGGTACAGGGAAGACTCATACTGTGTGTGGGGGGGATGCTGAATGTCATACATCTAGCCCAGTATCAGCACTATTATGCTGTTCTACTTAAAAAATTAGCTCCTGGAAGTTATAAGCAACCAAATGAGAGTGTGTCTGAAAGTGCTGCTTCGGGATCTATTGATGCAGTTCTCCAAAGCATGGATCAAAATCATTTCAGAACTCTTCCAAAATTATGTCCTAAACCCCGCATGCTGGTGTCTGCTCCTTCCAATGCCGCAGACTGCTCCATTTATTTGTTTTACTATCCAGTACCTCAGAGTCTGTTGAGAAAGGAAGTTACAATGCTCCCCTCGGACACACGCTTTGGAGGTAGTAATTCTATTTGATTAATGCTGTTAGCACTTAGCCCTCGGTTCAGAATGTGTTTTTTAGAGCTTACATCAGTTATCGGCTTATTGGTATTGTTTTGTTGTCATTTGATTGACTTGTAAGATTCTTGGCAGCTGT